>JAMKCH010083419.1:0-20450 GCA_023653785.1 Ophioderma brevispina
GTAGGTTGCAAAGGCGCCGCCAGTGTCGTCCACATTGCGCCAATTCACATGAAAGGTGCATGAAGGATAACCGGATGGGTTCTACCATATATTAGACTCAATCCGTTAGAAGGCTGAAAAATCAACAAAATGTGCTCGGTTGCTATGATAAATACCATTTGTTTTGTACGCATTACTAAGCGGCACTTGTGTGGGTGCGTGCGACGGGTTGTTATGCGTAAACGCTTTACATGCGCTATTCGGTAGAAGCCGGCCCAAAAAACAGTCTCCTTATAGGGAAACGGTGTGGGGAAAAGAATAAGCGCAAGAACAACGTCATGTTATTTTGCTTTGATGTCAGATGTATGGATACTACGGGTTACCCCAGAGATTTGAGAAGAAAACAAAATAATACCGGAAAATTACGGGATGAACTATTGACGTTTTAATATTTTAGAAAAATTAGAACTATATTAGGCCTACGCCATAGATATCTGCAAAACTACGAGGAATAAAAAATTGAATATGGAGTGTTGTGATGGGGGGGGGGGGGGCGTATGGATACACGGGTTTATCCGCGGAGTTTTGAGCAAGAAAAAAAATAAATATAACGGAAAATTATAGGCCTAGCTCCAAACATGCTGCAAACTACCTCTACATGAGGCAAGAACTTTATATGGGAGTTATGAAGAGGTTATGACGGAAACTATGTAGGAAATAACGGGTTACCCTGGCCCCACGGGGAGTAATTTTGAGGGAAAATACAAAAACCTCTACTGATTAGGTTATGAGTTTTCTTATTTAAAAAAATACCAGAAAAAATAAAATATACGGACATTTATCCGTGATTAAATATCATTCATTTGAACGATTCCTTATAATCGGTAACTACATGGGCTATAGGATTTTGATAGGTAAGGGATTTGAGTTATTAAAATGTTCAAACTACAAAATTTGCGACTCGGTGAATCCTTACGTTCAGGGTAGACGGGTTTGGTTGCGGTGGTCTTGCAAGAGTTTTTCACTCTCAGTGATCCTTTTCAGTTTCAAGAATCGCTCCCGTTCACTCTATATAAGATAAAACGTACACTAAGTTAATTCTCACAACACTAAACAAACAATCAAACAACCCCCCACCACCTTACAACCACAACACACACCAACCACATATCACTGCATACCCAACCACTACTCCTCAATAATCCTCAAACAACAACACCAACCACACACTGTCACCTATCACGCTCACAACCACACATTATATAAACACAATATCTCATATCCTCCCTCCACAACATTCCCAAGCTAGCTCCAACAACAGCAAAAAACCTACACAGTCTTAAAATATTTTAAAAAATATGTGACATCCTCATGTCGACAATCTTTATTCCATAAGGTTACCATGTATGGGATTGGACTAGTTTGCATATCAGGAGTGCGCACCTTAGGGATGGAAAGAAGTAGTATCTACTAAATTGTCCTCTAAAACATGGGAACCAGTTTCGGAACTTAGGATGCTCCATAATTTATTTTGCAAATGGCAAACAAATATGCCTCACAACGTTTACGTAATCTTGCCAATTGCACTGTTCTAAAGCGTCCTCATAAAGATAAATTGAGTTCCAAGCATAATAGGCTTGTTTTATGACAATATCAATTTTTAGCTTTGCCATTCACAGTATAGTTTTACTAACACTTACCACATACAACTGCACAAATCCCTCAAAATTTGAAAATTGGGTGTGCTCTTCCAAAGTATTGCTATTATTGCTTTAAACACCATTTATAATCAATTTGCAACTCATCAATGAGTTGAAATGATAATGCATATTCTTATACACATACAAATAGTTATAGCCTTTTTTTTCCGTTCAGGGTATATCTTACAAAGAAATTGCAGAGAGGCAATGAAGGATCCCGGTGTCGTTTTTAATGTTTTCATGAGGAAATCCGAAGTAAATCCAACCACCCTCCTGGGCCATTATTATCTAGACAGGAGACATGCTTGAAGATGACATTTGGAAGACTTCCTATTTTTAATAAAGATATGTTTGCTGTTGCATCAACCAACAGGTTATCTTTGTTTGCCACAAATGTTGATTAGGTAGTCCATTTTTGGTGAGTGATATGGTTTCAAATTTGAAAAAGCTACTTAATTTAGACTTATAAAACTTTTTTTTTCAGAGGAGATACATATATGCATAAGTTTTTGAACATATAAATGTTTAAGCCTGTCTCGTTAATTGAAAGGCCATAAAAAGACAACATTTTGGCTTTGGTAGCAATCACTAACCCATGACTGGGCTATCATACGTGACTACGTGAGTTTTGCGGCCCTCAAGATCAATGTTCAATCCTGTTACTTCTGTTCTAGTCTGGCCCGGGGGCCCTTTCATCTTCACAACATATCTAAGATATGCGGATTTTACGATTACGCACTTGCATTTTGGGCCCTTTGTCCTCTCCAAGATTGAGTAAGGTAAATGGGCTTCTCTTGGTGCGGAGAAGTTCCCTGTAGGTTGCCCGGCTCCAGTGCATTCAGAATTTTCAGCTGTGCCAATCACGAACTTTTGATCGATGCTTCTCCATGCTTGCAAGAACTTTGCAATTGGCTACCTGTTGTTTTCTCGGAAGTAACGACTGTGTAATATTTCTAAATACTGCGACCTATACCATCCTTTGCCTAATTGTCTTGTGTGTGTAGCATTGTTGGGCGGAGGGTGGGTGGTGAGCGCATATCTTTGCTATGTGATGGAAAGGTAGGTGGATAGGTAGGTGGGGTAATCACTTCTGTCCCAGCTCAAGTATGAATAGCGTGCGGGCGTATCATTGTAACCGACTTTCAGCTGCGCGCTGGACGTCAAAAGCACAAGCGCACTACAACTGAAAGACGGCACTGGGTATACGCGCCGCGTCGTCACTTCATCCTTCAGACAAGACAAAGTAGGGTAGTTTATAGGTGGGTAGGTGGATAGGTAGGCAGGTAGGTACGTAGGTACGTAGGTACGTAGGTTGAAAAAGTATTTGTTAGTAGGTTGGTGGATATGTATGTTGTATTGGTTATGATAGGTCGGTAGGTAGGTGGATAGTAAGTTGGTAGTGTATTATAGTGGGTAGATATATAATGTTGGGTAGGTTAAGTGGGTGGGTGAGCTATAATCGGTATTGGTTAGTAGTGGTGGATAGGTGTTGGTAGCTAGTGGTGGTGTGATTGATGGTAAGTAGGTGGGTTAGATTGATGGTAAGGGGTGGATAGGAAGGTTGGTAGGTATGTATTGATAGGTACACTCGCCCGGCCAGATTCTAGTATTATTTGCCACACATAGACGATTGTGTACACACAGGGGCTGTTCTTCCCCGTCGCGTCGCTGAGTAGCTCGTGGTGAAATCGCTCTCAGCGTGTGCGGTAATTTCTCATGCATTTTGCTCTTTTAAGATATTTTTGGCATATAGTTGCATTTTTTTTGTGGGCCGCCAGCCTTAGCTGGAGGGACCACTTTAGCATCCTTGTGCGTGTGTATGTTGGTGTATTGTGGATGTATTTGAGGGTGTGTGGATGAGTGTATGTACACTAAAATGTTATTTTTTTTAAAAATTGGCCTCAATTGAAAAGTTGAAGTTCATTGAACCAACTCTGTCATAGGGCCACCATGGGAATCCCTCAATGGTGATGAGTCAAGGTCATGTGCCGAAGTCAAAGGTCTGGATGGCCCACATCTTATCTTCTCTGAATATAGCGAGCGGAAAGCCGAGAACCGAAGAAATTCTAGTTATTAATTGCGGCAATATGGGATTTTTGATGATGCCCATTCGAATTTTTCGTAAAATGATTTTTCCTAAAAAATTTCAAAAAATGCTAAACAGAGCCAGGTATAGCGCCCAATTTCGTCCACTATCACATGGCGTTGTGTAACCGTGGAGTAGCTACTGTAGCTACATGTCTACTCGGGTACTGTCTACACCAAATGCAGGGTAGTCATCGGGGTGGGTAGTCATCGGGGTAGGTAATGTAGAGTAGACACATTGTATACCTAATAACTGTAGTACTATCTGTCTTGGTTCATTAACTTAGATGGTCCGTTTTTTAAATTAATTATTTCAAAAAATATACGTAAATTAAAAAAAACAAAGAATTGTTTATTCATCATTGGACCCCACAAGATCATTGGGTTACAACTTTACACATGTTCGTCTTTGGATTTTTTATTCAATTTAATACTGATTCTTCCATGACAAAACGACAACAAACTGGGTGCAGGTGAATATTGACCTTTGACTCTGACACTTTGATGACGACCCCATTCACGAATTAGGGGCTCTTCAAAGCATGTCATAGATACAACAATATACTTCATTTCAGTGTTTTGTATCCGGCATATAAATGCAATCGTTGAACTACCAAGACTTTTAATAGAGGCCCTGGGTTTTTTTTCTGTTTTATATTCAATTGGTTACGGACAAAAGAATATACACTCTCCTGTAATGTTGTCCATGTCCAAGTTAATTCCGTGTGCCCTTGCATAATCATCTTGTTTGGGTACTTGCAACCAAGGTTTCGGATTTTGATCCTGTTGGGCAAGTTTGGTAGTAATTTATTTCATACCAGTAGGGGACATTATTGATCGTGAATCATTATCCTCCTCCGACAACTTTAACTGTAACCTGAAAAGAGGAGTCAATGGAACCCTTCCCCAACATATTAATTAATGGTAACCAAACCTTTATCGCTCATTTGAAAACGAGGGTAAATACCCAGATTTTCAATAGATTTGAAGGTTAAAATGTCCCATTCCTATGTCATGTAAAAACCCTTAGGTCCAAGGATACCAACCAACTTTCTTTTCGTGATTTAATTTCGAACGTGCGTATTTTTGGAATAACAATAAAAACCGGACATCTAAGGAGTGACATACAGTAGCCCAGTGTTACTGTGCAGTAGCTGCCCCGCGGTAGACACTGGGTACGCTGCTGCCGTATAGGCCTAACCACTCGAGTAGCACCGGCCGTGTTTAGGTCGGTGTGTATCGGTCGGCTGGTAGGTAGGGGTTGATAGGTAGGTCTGGTATGGATTTGGCTTGGTTAGGTGGTTTGGGGTCTGTTGCGCTCAGGTCGGGTAGGTATAAGGTAAGGCAGTACGTCATCGGGTAGCATCCCTGGCTGGGGAGGTTGGCTCGGTACCGGGTCAAGTTTGTTTTGTTGGGTCGTCCATCTCGGTCGCAGGTCAGCTGCTCGATGGTAGGTGGGTCGGTCGGGTCGGTCGACGTCGCTCGCTGGGTCGGTTGGTAGGTGTTCGGTCGCCGGTAGCCTCGCCTCTCTAGGGTCTTGGCCCCTGGGTCGTTCGGTCGGTCGCCAGGTCGCTCTCTCGCTGGTCGGTTGGGTCTGTCGGGTCGGTCGCCGGTATCGCTCGCTCGCTTGGTCTGGTGGGTCGGTCGGCGGTCGCCGGCGCTCGCTGGGTCGTGTGTCGGTCGGTCGCCTGTCCTCGCTAGCTGGGTCCGGTCGGGTCGGTCGGTCGGTCGCCGGTCGCTCGCCTCGTGGGTCGGTGGTCGGTCGGTCGGTCGCCGGCTCTCTCGCTCGCTGGGTGGTTGGGTCGGCGGTCGGTCACGTCGCTCGCTAGCTGTGTCGGTTAGGGTCCTGTCGGTCGAGGATCCGGTCCGCTCTCTCGCGGTCCGGGGTGGGTCGGTCGGTCCGCGCCGGGCTCTCGCCATGCTGGTCCAGGATGGGTCGGTACGGTCGTCTCCGGTCCGCTCGCTGGGTCCGGTCGGGTCGGTCGGTCGGTCGCCGGTACGCTCGCTGGGTCGGTGGGTCGTCGCCGTCGCTCGCTCGCTGGGTCGGAATGGGGTCCGGTCGGGCGGTCTCCGGTCCTCGCTCGCTGGGTCAGTGGGTCGCGGTATCTGCAGGTAGAAGGTAGATAGATGGGTAGGCGGTGAGTCGGTAGGTAGTAGAAGGTCGATCGATTGTACGTGGGTAAGGTCGAGTTCGCTCGCTCGCATGGGTAGGTTGGTTCGGTCAGGTCGGTAGACACGGTAGATCAGTCGCTGTTGTTAGTGTGGGTAGGTCGAAACAATCGCTGGGTCGGTGGTCGGTCGGTCGGTCCCGGTTCTCTCGCTTGGTCGTGGTCGGTCGTTCGGTCGCCGTCGCTCGCTCGCTGGGTCGGTGGGTCTGTCGGTCGGTCGGTCCCGGTCGCTCGCTCGCTGTCGGTGGTCGTCTGTCGGTCCACGGTCCGGCTCGCCTCGCTGGGTACGGTGGTCAGGTCGTTCGGTCGCGTCGATCGCTCGCTGGGTCCGGGGTCGGTCATGCTCGTTCTCACGGTCGATAGATGGGGGTCGGTGGAGGTCGGTAGGTAGGTCGCCGTTGCAGAATCGACGGTCTTGTGTCGGTCGTCGTTCGACAAGGTCCTCGCTCGCTGGGGTCGGGGTCGGATCGGTCTGTCGCCGTCCGCGCTCGCCGCTGGGTCGGTTGTCGTTCGCCGGGTCATCGCTTTCGCTGGTCGATGGGTCGGTAGGTCGGTCGCCGGTCGCTCCTCGCTGGGATCGGTGGGTCGTCCGGTAGGTCGCCGGTCGCTGCTCGCTGGAGTCTGATCGGATCGGTCGCACCGCTCTCTGGGTCGGTGGGGCGGTCGGTCGGTCGCCGCTTCGCTACGCCTCTGGTTACGTGAGTAAGCCTCCGTCGGATCGCCGGGGTGGTCAAGCTCCTGCTTGTCGGTGGGTCGAGTCGGTCGGTCGCCGGTCGCTCCGCTGGTTCTGATGGGTCGGTCGGTAGGTCGTCGCCACGGTAGCACATCCTCTCGCTGAGGTGGCACCCCTGGGCCACACCCTAGGTAACCGGTCGATCCGCTAGATGGTAGGTGTGTCGGTCGTCGGTCGCCGTAGCTCATGGTAGGTGGGTCGTTTCAGGTCGGTCGCACGGTCGCTCGCGCGCTTGGGTCGGTGGGTCGTTCGGATCGTCGCCGTAGCTCGCCATCCTGGGATCTCGGTGGATCGGTAGGTCGGTCGCCGTGCTCCTCGGGTCGGTGGGTAGGGGGGCGGTCGGTCGGTCGCGTCGCCGGTCGATCGCTCGCCTGGGTCCGGTGGGTCCGTATCGCGACGCGTCGCCGGGTCTCCGCTGGGTCGGTGGGGGTCGGTCGGTGGTTGCCGGTCGCCTCAGCTCTCTGGGTCGTCGTCGGGTCGGTCGGTCGGTCGCCGGTAGCTCTCTCTCCTGGGTCGGTGGGTCGGTCGCGTCGGTCGTCCCGGTCGCTCGCTCGCTGGGTCGTGTCGGTCGGTGGCTCGCTGGTCGGTCGGTGGGTGGGACCTGGAGGTACTGTTATCGCCTGGTTCGGTCACGCATAAGTAGATACATGAATACGTTCGGGGTCCAGGTGTATCTATGTCGGCGTGCTTAAGTCGGTGTATGGTGGGTAGGAAAGTAGTGGGGATCGGTAGGTGGGGTTGATCGTAGTTGGGTGGCAGGGCAGGTACTAGGACCTTTTCCCTAGTTGAATATTAAAAGAGAATGTTTTATTGTGGTATGTTGTCAGTGGCGGAGCCAGAGGGGGGGCAGGGGGGGCCGCGCCCCCCCCATAATGATTTCAGTCGGTTGAATGAGCCCGTCGTTCACTGAACATGTCAGGTCATGGCACTTGCCGGCCGGATTGTCGGCAAAGTATAAGTTTAAAGTTAATGGACGCATGCGACAAGTGACATTTTAACAAAATCGTACAAAATTAGCCCTCAGAAGACATTTAAAGCAATAATCCCCAATTTTCAAGGGGCTTTCGTCCCCCTCGACCCCGCACCGGGAGCTTCGCACCCTGGCCCCCCAACAGGGGCCCTAAGGCGGGCCCCTGGCCCTACCCATTTTCTGTCGGTTGAGATCCGACAGCTGGCCCCCCAAATTGAAAATCCTAGCTACGCCACTGATATGGTTTGCGATCTAGGCTTACACTATTACTGACCAAATACGTTTTGTTTCCAGCTGTTGTAGCAAAAGCCATTTTCTCCTGCACGTAGACACGTGAATCCGATGGTGACCAGTGGGGATCTTAATAAGTTTTCCCTCAAGCACTCAGTGCCTACAGTAAATATATTATTATTATAAATGTTCTCAGGCCCGGGTATCAGGCAGTATTGCTTTTGTATTTTGAAAGGTAGAGACCGTGAAAGCAGCACACAGTGGTTCACGACCATTTGGTTTAACAATTTTACTCTACAGCTGTATAAAGGATGTGGCATTTTTTGTTAATTTCTAACTTCATAAATGGCAGGGGCAATTTTATAGAGGGGCACCCCCGCGTCCGCCCTATATTTTTTTCAAGCCAAAGGCGCGCATAGAGCTTTTTTTTTCCACCCCCCAGGCGAATATAGAATATATACACATGACTTTTTTTACGCACACAGGCGCCCTTTAGATCTCTAAGAATGACGGGACGGGATGGGCGCGCCCAGTGACGCAGTAAGCCCAATATTTAACTAAATATGAACCATTGGCCTAAGTAGAGTATGTGTGCCAAATCTACACACACCATTCGATCTGCTCTTGCAGAAATTCGTAAGTTTGTATTTCTGTCGTAAACGGACAGAAATAATCCACGGTGGCCTATGGGAACCGTAATACAAACACTACTCATAACATCAAACTCAGGGGTCAGAATCAACTGAAAATTCTGGAAACACCTTTTCTCTCGTGTATATCTAGTGAACCAGGGACCAAAACGAGGTTGCTAGGATCAGAATCACCTTTAAATTAGCTTATTTGCATATTTTTCATACTTTCGGTTACCTTTTTGAAATACTCTGCAGGGCCTAAACACTGTCCCTGATTTACTACTACTTCAAACTTGGTAGGTGATAATGTGAGGTGCCAAAATAAAAATCATGTGGTGTCGCTTTTTGGCTTCATTTTTGTATATTCATGAATTTTAATTAGCTTTGCATATGTTCCAAACATTTCAGTTAAACCTTTTTAAAAAGCCTTGCTGGAAAAAACGCTATGCCCGAATTACTTCAAACTTGGTAAGGGTGATAGAGTGTGCCATAATATCATGTGTAGCTTTTTGGGTACTTTATTTCCCTATTCATTTAATTAAGCTTATGTTCATATTTTTTTAACATTTCAGTTAACATTTTTCAAAATGCTCTGCTGGGTTAGATGCTATGCCCGAGTTACTTCAAACTTGGTAGAAATGATTAGCTGAGTGTTTACGTAGCTTTTGTCTGCTTAATTTGCATGTCATGAATTTTAATTAGCGTATTTGCATATTTTCAAACATTTCAGTTAACTTTTTAAAAAATACTCTTCCTGGTTAAACGCTATGACCAACGGAGTTAATTTCATAATTTGGTAGGATAATTAGTGGGTCCACAATATCATGTGTATAGGTTGGCTGGAACTATATTTGCAATCATTTTTGCAGCAATTTTTGTTTCCCTTTATATGCCTTCAGCTACAAAACATATCCACTAACTTCTCTCCAGTGCATTTGATCTCTTTCTAATCATCAATGAATGCCAAACTTCGTCATAAAGCAAGTGTCCCAGCGCACCAGGCGACACTTGTTGGTTCGAGAACCGCCTTGTTTTTCCTACACCTGCACCACCACTTGTTATAAGGACTGTCGCACCTGTTAAACGGTTTCTTTATGTGATCACATTGTTATATACCGAGAAATTAAGAGTGATTGGCCAGTGGAGGAGACCTGGCTTCAAAAACCAAAGTCAGACGTAACTCAACACCCCCCATCCTGACAGCAACTATGTGCTGATTCCTTTGCAATATGAAGGCCGATGATCAGCAGACAAGATACAAAGATTTTTCACCAACAAAGGACAAACAGATGCTGCAGAATTGGGCTTACACGATGCACGGTTATGATTTATGGCCGAGGAACTTATGATGGCTCTCCAAAATGCGGTTGCAACTACTACTGTCACTACCTCTTGGATATGTACAAGAAATGCTATGTGGAACAAACAGATAGAAGTATCCTCAATGTGGTAAGTGACAAGAAATACACTTTCTATAAAATTTTTTCCCTCTCCAATATTTTCTTAGTTTCACTCTCACTAATGAAAATTACAACTAAAGAATTTGCACTATTTATTTTTAAGTTGAAACAGCTATGCAAATTTCACATTTTAGGCCAAATGTTTTGCATCTGTAGCCATACTAAAAGGACATGAGATTTTCTGAGGATACAAATTTCTAAAAAATCAAAATTTGCACTTGATTGGTTGTAAACCACAATATTGAAAGTGTTTTCCACATATCACAACCATTTTCTTCATGGGAGTACCTTTGAAGTACATTAAGTAGACGCGGAGTTACCACCCGCCTGGGTACCACATCGCCGGCGGCGAAAAGTGGGGGTAAACCATCCACCTAGGTCCACACGCATAGCTTAACCACTAGTCACAACATGCGGGAGTACCTGCATTGGTACTCCCCTCAAATGAGCTGATCTTTGTGTGATTATTTTAGTAATTTTATCCATTATTTAAAAAACATTTTGGTCACATAGGTTATTATGTTTTTACACAAAATGTCTTTATAGGGGTTTTTGGTGCTGCTCCAAGCTCAATATAATGTTACAGCTTGAAATGATCAGAAAGTCGTAAACTAACAATGGTAATGTTTGGCGCCCGCTATGGTCCAATGTGCTGCTACAGGCAGCTGGTATTGGAGTACCTTTGAAGGTACTCTCGTGGAGTAGCTGCAGTGTTACTCCACTACTGGTGGCTATCATGGGTATCTGTCATCACCTAGCAGGCAACTGCAGAGTACACTATGCTAGATGGGTCACTACTAAGTAAACTGCTCTTTCTATCCATCCAGTGGTTTGTAGCCTTCCCAGACTTAGGCCAAAAAAAATAAATTGTTTGCTTGTCCACAACTGATTTTAAAAAATTGGTCGGGGTCGAGACCACAGAGAGATGGCAAATGATCGAAATAGTGAACAAACAACGCTGATGAAAGGGGAGTGATGAGAGGCGAAGACGTAGGGAGGTGGAGAAGGAGGGAAAGGGGGAAGATGAATGACAGGGGGATGAAGAGGGCCGGGGTAGGAGTAAAACGGGGAGAAGGTGAAAGAGGTGGGGGAGCCGAATGGAGAGGAGAGGATTAGCGAAAGCAACCATCTGGGAGAGGAAAGAGACTAGGGGGCAGGAAGGAGAGGAATAGGAAAGCAACAGAGAGGATGGGATTACGAGAAGCAAAGAATGGGGAAAAACGGGGGGCAGGGTAAGGAGCACCAGCGAAGAAATAGGGATAATGACGGAATTTGGATGTAGATGAGAGCCGGGAGGGAAGGTAATTGGTGAACTACGATACGTAGAAAAGGAGGGGGTCAGGGGGTGAGTTAAATCGATGGAAAGGGAAAAAGGAGCTTGTGGAACCCGGAGGGGACGGTGGTGAGGGTAGGGGGGGGGAGAGGGGGACGGGTGGAAAAGGAGTAGGGATAGCAGGGAGGAGCAAGTGGGGGGGGGAGGGCAACGGCAAAAGAACAGGCATTGGAGCCACCGTGAAACCTCTACTCCTTCCGGCCCACTCCTCGTATCACTTTTTCAGACTGTACACATCATCTAGTGAAGCGCCTTCTTCCTTTAATGTCCCTATCCCTGCCTCCTCTTTCTGTATCGGCCCATGGCCACCTCTTACATCGCTCCACATATGCCCCACCAACCTCCCGACTCTAACGTTATCTAACAACCCGCTACCCCAAACGAACACCACCACCAACAATAAGAGCTAACAACCATAAACAACACGCAGCTACAAACAACAAATAAGAGTTCCATTTGTCTTGATTTTTTTTTTTTTTCCAATATATTTCTGTTTACTTCTTGATTGACGGCACATACAGTTTACTAGAAAATCTGTGTTGACCATGGGCATTTATCATAATTCGGCAATGTATATGCCCTTCAACACTGTGAAGACCGGTCAGCTTCAACGTGAAGGTGATTCAGTACAGGAGTTCCTGTTCTACACAGTTCCTGCATCACGCCTGAATAGCTAAAGGCACGATCTGGGATCGCAGACAAGTGGATAGTTTTTGGTGGTGCTGCAGAAGTACTCAGTTCATCAGGCGACGCAACGAGAAACTCATTGTCTGGTGAGATGGTGGCGCCTATAAAGTCTTTGAAGGTTCATGCATAAAAGACACGCGGATCACGATTTGCGCAAATATCTGTCGCCCTCGTCGAGACACTGAGTTAAGTAACAATAGTGAGTTCGGCTCTTGTCTAGGTCACACAACATAGAGACACAAGAGCAACGTCTCTGACATAAATGATATTTAAAGTAACATGAAAATGATCAGTTCGACTAATATCTGGGTGTGTTCGAGTCTTCTTATATATTCTTATCCCCTGTGCGAGATCACTAAGTCGGACACGCTGATATACCTCGGCTATGGCAGCATATCAATACATTGGACGATATCACGAGTTTAAGAATACATCCTCAAATCTCCTAGCACATGTCGCGCTTGGTTGTATGTGTGCTTTCCGCAACGGCCTTCGATAAGATCATTGATCTAATGTTGGCACAGCTGGGAGGTGCATGGATTAATCATCTCTAGAAAGTTATGGAAGGGGGCAACCTACAGAGTACCACGGATGCGGAGCTTTTCCCTCAGGTGACTTTCTTGTCCACGTTAGGTTATCAATTGTCAGGGGTAAAAGTGGAAAAAAAAACTTTTTTTGAAAAAAAAAGTTTTTTACAGCGCAGCATGGACGGTCTGTCGAATTGGACAAGCAACAAATTTTTTTTGAGCCTTAGTTGTACAGCTTACTGCTCAATATTGCTCAAGGGGCCTTTGGAGTAGAGCTAAGGTACCCATGGAGTAGCCTAAGCTCTGGGTTACACGTGAGTAGGAATCTGCTGGTATGCACCATTTTTGTGACACTGCTATTGGGACTTGGTAGGATATGCCCGCCCTGTTAGTGACCTTGGTGACCTCATGTGACCTCTTTCCCCATTCACAAATCACGATGGCAGACACACATTCATTCATGATGCTTGTATTCGTGAATGAAATTTTTCTCTCAAGGAAGTTTTAATTAAAGGTTTGTAGACCTGCTTCTGCCCAATTCTGGAATGTAAAAAACAATCAATATACATGTGATAAGTTTAAGTGGGTGATTTTAGCCTGCAAATACACTGCGCTCTCGATGGCTACCCTCCGCGACCTTAATTTTGCACCAATGTCCTTCAATTTGGCCCACCAGAAAACCTCTATAAACCCATTAAAAATTTCGCTACCGCGAAAATAGCCGCCGATAGCGCGCACTATTTTTCGGGCACTCACCGCCCATTGCGCAGTGGATTCGTCCTTATCAATTTGTTTCCTCAATTGGGGCATGCTTATCGCTGACGCTACCGGAATAATTCTTTCCAATCTGCCGGCAAATAGCTTGCACTGACCCAGAAAGGAAACGTCAATTGAGCACATACGTATCCTTAGCCAAAACTTAGCCTAAGAGTTTTTGTTTTATTCGGCGAGTTAGATGTTAATTTTCGATGTTTTTATCTCGCCGTAGTTTTCGTATTGTATACATGTAAGAGACCGCTATACCTAGCCGAGATTTGTGTTGTCCCCTCTTGTAAATCCACTTCTATCCCCTCTTTATGACGAGGACGTTTCCTGAAGAACGGGTGATTTTACGACCTCCTCTCAACTGTTAAATTGATAAGGCTAGGGCCAGGAAAAGTTTACACAATTCTAGCCGTATATACGCCATGTGATTATTGGTATGGTAAGCCGTCGTGCCAAAAACGGTGGTTTCTTATATAGGCCGTTGGTCCAAAACATATGATTATTATTTTTAGGATGGTAAAAGATCCTGACGGATCTTTTCAGGCTGATGTCCCATGTTTTTACTTTCAGGTATGGTGCGCCTTTGGTTCCATAAATCATTGTTTGGGTTTCTGCCTTGTGCCCCTGGGACCCCCCTCCCCGCTCCCCCACCCCGGGGCCCTATCCTAGGGGTGTGGGGGTGTTTGCCTGGGTCCCTTAGAGGGATTTTGGGGCAGGTTGAGTCATATTGGGGGGTCCCCCAAAATGGGACCATGCCATTCCTTAGTTTTGAGTTTTTTACCGAGAGTCCCCCCATGACTAGGGGATGGTTTGGGACGGATCTAAACGTTTTTTGGCTCCCCCTCCTCAACCGGAAGTGTGCCAAATTAGGTCTTCCTTTCAGTCCCTTGGTTTTGTTCTGGGTCCGGGCGGGCCCAGGTACTCCCTTTTGAGTTCGGAAGGTGGGGGACCTTTCCCATCTCTATCCTGGCCCCTCCCCCTGGTATTGCTCGGGTCCCGCTGGGAGGGGGGGTCGAAGGGTTTGTGGATTCCTATAACTCGAGGCGGAAGGACGGGGCTTTACCGCCCCATACCTCCCATGATCGTGTTCACGTAGCGCGTCCAGCCCTGACCCCCCCCCTCCTTGTCGCTCCTCCAGTCCGGGGGGATGATGGGTAGCGGGATGCCTATAACTTGAGGCGGATGGTCGGTGGCTTTACCGCTCCATACCATCCCATGATCCGAGTTTACATAGGAAGTCTGCCCCTATCCCCCTCCCTCCTCACAGTGGTCGGGACTTGGGGTACGAGGTCGGGACACGGTCAAGGGTCTCTCTCCGTTGGGCTTACAGGGGAGGAGGGGGGCCCCCTTCCATAGGGGTCGGGGAACTCTAAGGGCAGCCCACGGATCCCGGTCGATGGATAGAGTTTCTTTCGGGTCGGTCTTGGTCCCATTTTTTTTGGGGGGACACCCCCCTCGGCCCTCTCTTTCTCCCGTACTAATTTGTTAATTTCCTTACTTCTATTTTTACAGATAGACCATCAGGCATCACCATATGGACTCCAACCAAGTAAAAACGGCCCAGATCAAGACTGCAAGTGGGTTCCTGTTAAGCAGGGACCCCCACGGCCTGTGTGCGGTGTGCAGACATGCACCTGGGACAACGGTTGCACCATCGAAGAAAAGTGGACAGACATGCAGTGCACGCCTTTGAGTACGTAGGACATCCCGCAAGGCCAAAAAGGCCAGTCCGGCGTGAGAACCTCGCGCTGGGAGGCGTCATAAGGGACAGAGGACACCCAATCTCCCCATGTTGTCTCTCCCGACGAAGCACTCTCGCCCAGGTGTATCAGGGAGTCTTTTTCCCTGCAGCGCGCCCCCCACGGGTGAAAGCAGCAAGAGGGAATAGGCCCAAGGCTCCCCCTCGACCACCCTGACTTCCGCAACCGTGTCTGATCTCCCCTCTTTCCTGAGAGGTCTCCTAAAGAGAACTCCCGGGTGCGCGGTCCTCAAAGAAGGATCCCCGGGTTCGACCCCCATTCTTAGCTGTGCATGTCGAAGGACAAGAAGGGGATCCAGTCACAAAAGACGAGACTTCAGGCCGTCCAAGAGTTCCTGACCCAAAAGGGCGCCCGGCGGCACCGTGGGTCGAGAGCTCCCGCAACTGATCCCTGGACCAGTTTCCTCGAGGGCAGGCCCCAAGGCCAGCCCCATGTCGAGCTCACGGTCCAATTCAGGCGCCCAGGTGCGGGACTCAGGTCGGACCTCGCCCGAGGTACTCTCTGGACCAGCTCCCACGGGGGCGGACTCTCGAGTCCCCCGCCCCAGTTCGAGCCTCACGTTCTGGTATTGCCCAGGTCGGGGTCCGAGACCCAGGTCTGATACCCGACCAGGTCCCGCTTCCTAGACCAACTCCCTTGAGGACAGGCATTATAGGCCAGTCCCGGGTCGAGCGCACGGTCGGAGATGACCAGGTCAGGTTCGAGACCAGGTCGGATACCACCTGTCCCGCTCCCTATCCCAGCTCCTTGATGGGCGTCCTTCAAAGCCAGTCCCAGGTCGAGCGTCTGGTCGGGAGTGGAGCTCAGAACGGGACCACGACCAGTGTGAACCCTGGATCAGCTCTCCCGAGGGCGGGCTTTGAAGCCAAGCCACAGGGTCCGGTGCTTGATCCAGCCGGGGACCCATGCCGAGACCAGGGGGGGGGAGGGGGGGGGGGGGGGGGGGGGGGGCGAGGGGGGGGGCCCCCAGGCGGGGGGGGTGGGTGGGGGGGGGGGGGGCTCAGGTCTTCCTCAGAGGCCGGGACATCCACTGCCTCGTCTGGAGACCCAACCCGTACACCCCCAAATGGGGTAACGGTATGCTTAATCTATTGCGACATCTGGCAGAACCCTCTGTCAATGGTCAGCTCTCCCTCATCCTTGAGGGATTAGAGCCCGACCGGAAGGGCCCTTGCTGCCAAACGGCCAGCTCCCCCCGAACGGCTAGTGCTTCGCCGGCTAAGAAAAATATCCGGCCCCACATGGTCATGAGGACTCTATTAGCATTGATGCTAGCGAAGGCGAACGCTCTTTTCGGGGATGAGTCGGCGTCCCCCTCCTCCCTCGAAAAGGGGAGAGTATGGAGCTTTAATTCCGACGGAAGGATACCCTTCCCGCTCCTCCGCGAGGATGGTTTGTCGCGTTCCCACCCTTACCAACGACCAGACACAGGCAGGTCCGAAGTGAGGTGGACCCGACCTCGGTCATAGCTCCCGCCCGAATATTCCAGACGGGACCAGGCGTCGATCTGGTCGGTGACGAACCATTCCCGATCATCATAAGGATCCTCTCGTGCCACCTTCCCACGTCTAGTGGAGCAAACCTGGTCCTCCCTCCTACCGTACGGTCCCGACGGTAGATCAACCCCAACCTCCTTCGGCCCCACACAAGGGCCTATACGGAGGTGGGTTGGGTCCGAGCTTAATGCCGTTCCCCCTCTGTAAGTGGCAAGGCCCTCACGTGAAACCTTGTAACCTGCCATCCTCATTCCTCCCACAAAGAGGTGAGGAAGCCAGGCAACGGACCAGCCGCAGACCGTTCCTGCCCCTTGGCGAATCACCCTTGGCATCTAAGGCACGGGCTTCACTCTGCAGGCTACTCCGACTGGCACGGCCTCACGCCCTACGCCGGAGACCGCCCCCCCGGGGTCGCAGGTCCCGCGGATGGAGATCCCCTCCCACCAGGGACGTCAATCCACCGGCACTATCAGCCGGAGGAGCCGAGGCCGGTGGAACGATTCGCATGGGATTACGAGACACATTGCAGAGCCTGGGGCGATCCATACATGGTCCGCCATCGTCTTACGGTCGGTTGAAGTCACTGCGAGACCGGCTGCTAACCCCTAGAGTTTCGGCCCATTTTTCGCGGCGGTCCTCTCGTACGCCGCGCTGCAGCTGGAGTTTTAAATCTCCCCGCCGGTGGGGGTCAGAGCTGCGGGGTGACCGCCCATCCGCCCAAGTCCTCCGAGCTCATTCCTTTCATACCTCTGTCCGGGATCTTAAGCCCCACCATTGACTCGGTTGCACACCGTGGGAAGTTGGACAGGATCCCCGGGTTAGGGACAGCCTTCCGGAGCGGAAGAGGACTCTCCCCTCCTGAATACACCGCTGTGCCAGACCTGCCTCCGGCAATGACTCGGGACCGGAACACGAGGTGCGTCCCCCTTCAGACTCTCTCTCCCCCCCCCAGGTCGAGGGCTCTGGGGGTATCTCTTTTTCGAGCCCCCGCCCCATTCCGTTCAACATGGAATAACGGAGCGGGCCGGCGGCTGCGATCGTTTTGACTCCCGTGCTAGGACTGCCTTCGCCTGATCAAATGCCCGCAGTTGGTTTCGCCCACCTGGCACGGTCCCTGACGGAACAGGACAGTCGCTTTCCAAATCCGCCACTGATAGACGATCAAGTGTGCGGACCGTATCACCCTGGTCGCCGAGCATTTCGCTCGTATCGCGGCCATGTCGTTGAGATCCAGATGCCAGCTGGTCGCCAAAGCCTTGAACTTCACGTACTCCCGGCAATCTCGAGCTCCCCTGGGGAAAGACCTTTTCGGAGGTCAACGTCCTTCCCTCCAGACTAAGAGCTGGAGCGAAAGAAGGCGCTTCGGCTACAAAAGCCGTCCTCAGGCGCTCAGGTCAAGCAAGGAAAAAGGGAACCGACAGCCCTTTCGGGGGAGCCGAGGCCCAAAGCCTCCTGACCCTCAATGGGCGCACACCCCCCCCCCCCCCCCCCCCCCCCCCGCCCACCCCCCCCCCCCCCCCCCCCTCAGCCTCCGCTACCCCCTACCACGGCTATCAAGCCCCCCAGAACCAGGAGGTAAGCTCCGCGGTAAAAGCGGCGGTAACCCCGCTTAAGAGACAGAGACTTAAGTAAACCAAGGTCTAGGCCCACCCAAAGGCCGAGGGGTCAAGGCGGCCGCACAGGTCGCTTATGACAACCTACAACACAGCAATCTCGCCCCCCAGTGGGTAGGCGGTCCCCTCATGGAGTTTGCGGGAGCGTAGCAGGCAGTGACCTCGGACCCTGGGTCCTAGATGTGATACCACGGGTACCGCATATAGTTTCACAGCCTGCCCTCCCCATTCAGAGGGGTGAGGTTCCCCTCTTCCAAGAGACACTGCCAACGGAACTCGCTCCTGCAAGATATAGCTGGCTGCTGGCCATGTGCCGTGATATGCCTATCGCATTCCATCCAAGAGGGCTTCTATTCCACCTTCTACTTAACCACAAATAATGGGGGAGTGGAGGCCCATCTTAAATCTGAAACCTTTGAACGGGTTCATCAGACCGCCACACTATCCGTATGGAAAACCTGCAAGCATATCACGGGTCCTCCACAGGATGGTGGGGGGCCACTGTGGATCTGAGTGGCATATCTCCACGTCCCCGTGCCCGAATCCTCACAGAAATGGCTCCGTTTTGCCTTCGGAGGTGTGGCTTACCAGGTTCGGGGTGCCTTCGGCCTGTCGACCGCGCCACGGACCTTCCCCCCCCCACAAGGGTCGTACAGGTGGTAGCGGAGTTCCTCAGGCGAAGGGGCAGGACAATCTTCGTCTACCTTGACGACTGGCTACTGGTGGCCCCAACCTCAGAGGCTCAACCGTTATCTAGGAGGTCCTGGACCTGATAAAGTCTCTCGCGGTTTCAATCGCAACCTCGCCAAGGTCAGTCCCTCTCGCCTTCCCCGAACCCCCAGTTTCTGGGAGGCGATTGGGCTTTCTTCGGCAACGGTGAGGCCTCGGCAGAAAGAGTAGCCTCGGTCGTGACGTGTGCCCGAGCAATCTTGGAGAGCATGGGTCGGTCCCAGCCATGCTATGGCTTCGGCTCCTGGGCCTTCTGGCCAGCCTCATCGGGAATGGGTTCCCCACTGCAGGTTACGCATGAGGGGAATCCGATCCACATGCTCAGATACTTCCGATCCTGGTACCGCCCAATGTCCCTCCGGATTCCAGTGCCCCTGAGCTGGCCCCCGACCTCAGTGGTGGACGCATCCCGCACTTGGAGGAGGAAGCGCCCTTCAGGAAATTAGCACCCTCTGTGACGTTGACAACAGATGCGTCCGAAGGCTGGGTGGTGGCCCACCTATGTCCCCACGAAGTGTCACGCCATTGGTCGCCCATGCAAGCTCGCCATTATATCAATGTGCTCGAGCTTGGGGCAATCTTCCTGGCACTGAAACACTGGATCGCCCTGACCAGAGGAAAGGTGATTCTGGTCCTATGCGACAAACAGACGGTAGTGACCGTACCTCAACACGAGGGATGGAGAAGGAGCCACAGTCTCTGCAAGGAGGCAGCCAGGCTCCTGGCTGGTGCAGGCGCGGGGCTGACCCTGAATAGCCTCACCTTACCAGGGGGGAGAATGTCCTAGCGGACGGCACCTCGTCTCCCGGAAAGGCACTCAAAGCCAGGCGCCATCGAAGGAGGTGGGCCGTCAGTTGGAATGGCGCCTCCTGCCAGCGGTCTGCCGGTCAATTTTTCAGAAGCTCAAGCGTCCCACGTGGACCTATTCCGCCTCGCCGGGAATCAACCAGCTTCCGCGTACTACTCATGGAGTCAAATCCCAGAGCCGTGGTCGGTATGCTGGTGGCGTATGGTCTGGTGATCATTGCCTACGACATTTCCCCCCATTCGATGATACCGAGAGTCCTCGCGAAGGTAACTCGGTCCGACAATTGCCTGGTTCGTTGGTGGCCCCATGTGGCCAGTCTCAGCGGTGGTTTCCTCCACGCTTTCTCGAGCTGCTATTGGGGGCCCCCGGTCTTGCTCCCTCAGCGCAGGCACTACCGAATAAGCTGTCCTCCAGCCGACACGTCCGTCCCGTTCTGCGCATTTCCGCCAACATACACTCAGCGGTAACTTTCCTCTGAACAGGCGCCAGCGCTCTGCTGCTCAGGCAAGGCTGAAGTCAACTAGAAAAAAATACTCTTACGCTTCTCCGACTCCTCCGGTTCTTAGATGTGCTCCAATCGCGAGATCGGTCCGCTGTCTGCGTCTGTAGGGCAGATCGGGGAATTCCTAACGGAAATTTTTCCACGAGGTTTTTGGGCTTCCAACAGTCAGTGCTACCGCACCGCGATTGTGGCGCTCCATAGGGGCTTCAGAGACGGCACATTCGTCTCGAACGCCCGATCCTCCACGAATCTGCTGAAGGCATGTTTAACGG
>JAMKCH010083423.1:0-12285 GCA_023653785.1 Ophioderma brevispina
ATTTTGATGGAATTCATATTTGCCCGCAAGGATGTTCATCAAATTCACACAGTGTCATAAATCCACCATCTTAGTTTTTCAAAGTGTGTCGCCGTTTGATAGTTTTTTTGTTTATTATCGTTTTTGTCAAATTTATGGGACTTTCAAACAGCGGTGAATAAAGGGATAACGCTTAATATAAGTTTAGGTAACTCATGTCATTCACTCGATATTTTGGCAAACATTTTTTTTTTTTTTTCATGTAGGTGTCGTCTTGGTCGTATTCTTTCAGTGTCCCATCAAAAAAAAAAAAAAAAATATAAATATTTAAAAAATACTAATAATAAAATGAGGGTCTGCTCATTTTCAGACTGCTCTGTTTGTTTTAAAAAACGTTATGTTTTTTACGTAACTAACTTCACTCGATAATTTTGCACTTTCATGTAGTTTATAGAGCTTGGTCATATTCATGCAAGGTGCACTCATCCAATCATCAATCAGTCGTCGTCCATCATCAATCAACTTATTCCAATATCATCACTTATCAATAATTGGTCCGCTAATTTTCAGGCTGCAGATTTTCCAATGCTCCTGATTTTATTGCGCAATAAATTTTTGATCCGGGATGGCTGACAACATGGCAATTAAAAGAAATGTGCTGCTTTTTTCCTGTGTAAAGGGTAAAACCGAGTCTTTCTAATCCTCGATTCATCTCGTTCGCGTTGATACGTTCGTTCCCCCCCTGGCGGTTTGGACCTTTCCAATAAGTCGGAGAGAGGTCAAACTAGCTCGACCAAAAAATGAATGAATTCAAATGCAGACGTGCTACAAGAACGCAACCGGATTATCTTGGAGGACACCCGGGTCATTTAACTCACTCACCTTCCTCTACATATATTGATAACTCTGTTTTTTCGCGAAAAAACCATGTTTTATCCAAGAGAAACTGTGTATCAAGAAAAACTATGTGTATCCAGAGAAAAAACTATTATACATAGTTTAATCGGGGTTGTGGTTCAACCACTTCACAATAAACGGACAAAAATTGCGTTTCCAAATTTCGCCGTTAAATTAACAATCGGGTATTTCCGATTCTAATTGCAAAATCCCTTTTTATATACGCCTATCGATCATTACCAGTCGCAGGTATAGTGTACTATAGACTCACAACCCAACGGTGCAAAAATCTAAATCATTATGGGATGATATAGATTCTGATTCAGATTTTTGCATTGCATTGGCCCCGGCAGGCCCTGGAGTGGGTGGGTGGTGGTGGTGGTTGGGAGGTTGCATGGGCGCCGTGCTAAAGCCCAGGAGGAATCATTATTTTTTTATTCGCATGTGAAAATAAATAGAAACTTGTAAAGAGAAAGGTGGAAAGAGAAGGGAGGAAGAGACAAAAATAACTCGACAAAATAAAATTATTGGACCTTTTTAAAATCGGCAATAAAAACGATCCAAAACAAAAGGAAACTAAACAAGAAACAAAACTAAGAAACTGGTTTATTATAAAGCAAGGCTGCTTTTAAGTCGGTTACCCAGAAAATTCTGACTATGGACCTTTTAAATAAAATGGCAAAAGGACCCGCTAATCAGAAAACCGTTCCCATAAAGCCGCTCCTCCGAAAATTCTGATAGTGGGCCCTTTAATAAAAAATTAAAAAGACTGCGCTATTCAGAAATCCCGTACTCAGAAGGCCGCTATTCGAAAATTCTGAATAACGGGCCTTCTGATTAGTGGGTTGTCTGATTAGTGGGACTTCGAGTCAAGGGTTTTCTGAGCAGATGGTTGTCCTCCGCAAAAAGGTTCGTTAATCAGAGGGTCCGCTAGTCAAAAAATATCTGAATAAAACGGGCTTCTGATAATCGTGTTTTCTGAGTAGCGGTTCCTTCTGAATGATTTGTCATTTTATAGGAAATCCATCCCATCTATCCTAATTCTGAATAGCGAACCTTCTGAGTAACGGTTTTTCTGAACATTGGGTCCTTGATTATGGGTGTTCTGAATAAAGGGTACCCCCGACCCGATGTTCTGTCCGCTTCAAACGTCTAGAAGTTTCTTCTCGATCACTGGTTGCAATTCCTGCCCTGGATATCCGAATGATGAACCCTGGGAATCCAACTCTTTACTTGGAATTTTTTCACATTTAACCATTATTTAATACATGAAAACTTCTTACTTCTTTCCGATGTTTCTTCTGCAAGATTATCCTTGCATAATTGAATAAATTCTATCATTTGTACGTACGTCATCATTAATCGAAACAACTCTTGCTACGTCATCATCAGTCTTTCTTTGGAATGGCTCGTGAGCTTGCTGTATTTTGTGTAGTAGTCAAAACTACCGTACATATGTACAAATTCCCTTGCTGAACTTCTAGCTACTTCTGCTCATGCTCACCAGTCATTCCCAGCTAAACAAACACATTGATATTGTTTAAATACTCGTAACTTGGAAATTGTTTAAATATGTATTAGCCTTGGTCCAAATGTCACTAGTTATTCTGTTTGCATTTTGGTGTTAAGGGAGAAAATTTTTCTGGAAAACCTGAAATAACTTATAGATTTTTTGGTACCATAGGCCACCACACTGTCATTCAATAAGGATATGTTATATTTACCTGGTGCCATGGTTTAGCATGGTGTAGGTAGCGGGACGGCGCCCTCTGGAGCGCCCCGGAGGACTCTCGGTAGTTTCAAGGGGCAGAACCGTGCGCTCCTAATCTGAGTGACGCACGTGACTCGGTAAATCAGTTTCTCACGTATTTTATTACAACCAGACTTCGCCTCGTCGTCAGGTTTACATCCAACCGTCAAGTACCCCTGCATGTGGTAGTGTCATACAGCAAACTGCATTATATGTTCTTTAAAACTATTTACACACTTGTCATTTACATAACATATTTACATACCCTTTCTCGTTTAATCTTCCTCACCACAATAAAGACAGTGCAACATTTTAATAGACTTGATATGAAATCTCTAAGGTGTTTTAGTCATCAAATCGAAAAATCGGCAGCATGCCCGCAAATATACCATACTGTGACACTGGTGAGTGGTACATGCACACATCACCATACATATAAGTTCTGATAATTCTAAATATAATAACACAATGGCAAAAACCACTTTTTTGGTTTGAGTTTCCCCCCTCTAGGCACTGGCCGGCAATCGTAATACAACCACATGACAACCTAATGGTGAATATGTTTTATTTACAACAATTGGGTAACCGAAAATATCCCTTAATACTCAGATTAAATTTGGCCAGGGGGTCCCCCTCTAGGCACTGGCCGACAATCGTAGATAACAAACCATATGAAACCTAGGGTGCATATGTTTTTTTGCATTTACAACACATGGGAGTTTTGATTCTTCACACACTACACTCTAATGTAATTAAAACCATGGCACTGTTTGGTTCAAATCCATAGCAGCCCGAAGCGTCTAGTGGACCCCTCGTCCCTGCAGCGTCGAGTGGGCCCTCGTCCCTGAAGCTTAGAGTGGGACCTCGTGCCCTGAAGCGTCAAGTGGGACCTCGTCCTGAAGCGTCGAGTGGGGTGACCACCTCGTGTCCCTTAAGCGTCGAGTGGGACCCCCGTCCTGGAGCGGTAGGTGGGACCTCGTCCCTGAAGCGGAGAGTGGGACCTCGTCCATGAAGTGTAGAGTGGGACACCGTCCCTGAAGGCTCGAGTGTTACCCTCGCCCCTGAAGCGTCCGAGTGGGAACCCTCGTCCTGAAGTGTGAGTGGGACCTCGTCCCTATGAAGAGTGGGAACCTCGTCCCTGAAGCGTCGAGTGGGACCTCGTCCTGAGCTTTCGAGTGGGACCACTCGTCCCTGAAGCGTAGAGTGGACCCTCGTCCTAATCGTCGAGTGGGACCCTCTCGTCCCTGAAGTGTGAGTGGTGGACCATCGCCCTTAAGCGTCGAGTGGGGAACTCTCCCTGAAGCGTAGAGTGGACCTCGTCCCTTGAGCGCGTCGAGTGGAACCTCGTCCCTGAAACGTATAGATTGCAATGTTTGAACCAAAAATGCCCTAGCTTATACCTTTAATAGCTGTCAATCAATCATGGTTAATGCAAAATAATGAATAAAGAAGATGATTGGCATTATCTCTTTTCTATTATCCTAATTTCCATCAACTTCTATTTATCTCCATCTGTTTTGTCTCACATCATCCCCCTCGATAAATACATATACCCATGAAGTGAGTTCTGATTTGTTTGTTTTAAAACTCATACATTCCCCCAATACCCCCCTCGATCTAAGTACATACTCGCCATTGTGGTGTATCTCAGTTCTTAATTAACATTTACAACTAACTCTATAAGGAAGGGGCAATATGTTCCACATCTCAATCATCATACAATAATAAATCCATAGCGTCTATTCATAGGGACAGTCCCATAATAATTATTCCCCTATGAAGCATTTCTAACTATCCCTACAGAAGGTTATTATTTTAATTAAGTTTAATTATTCTCCGCAAAACCTCAAAATGCCAAAACTTTAAAATTTCACCAAATCCATAAATGCAAAAAGTGATAAACTCTAAAAACTGTTGATTTGCCAAGGTAAAAGTAATCAAGTCTTTAGAATTTATTTTAGTATTTACTATTTATTTTATTCACCATATATATTCAAAGCAATAAAGAGAAGAATAAACAACTTCCCCTAATCATTATAGCCTTGTCTTCCCATATAAAATATCTAATATTTATTAACTATCACATGGATTTAACTTCCCTGAACTAAACATTGAAGCGAAAATATTTACCTATGTCTTCATCGCTCCTACCGTCATTGACAATTCTCACATAATAACAACAAACATTATAATTATTCTATATACCTCTCCTAATTATTTGCAGTTCGGTGCGCACGTGCATTAAGCCACACAGTGAATGACCTAAAGTTTACATGAATTAATCCTTCATGAATTAAAAGAGAGAAATATTTAATCACTCTTGAGCACTCCTAACTTCATTACAAGTCTTCAATAAAACAACAACACATCATTAAATTATTCTATACCTCTCCTAATTTTTGCAGTTCGGTGCGCACGTGCAGTAGCACCAGTGAATTGACCTACTAAAGTTTACATAAATTATCCTTCATGAATTAAAGAGAAAAAATATTAATCATTTTGATCGTTCACTAACTTCATTACAAGTTAAAAATAAATCACACAACATTAGAATTATTTTCTATCTCTCCTAATTATTAGCAGTTCAGTGCGCGCATGGCAGTACATACAGTGAATGACTCCTGAATTTACATAGTGACCGTGATTAAATTACAATGAACATCAAGAGGAGAAGAGATTTCACGATGTGCATTTTTCCAAACACAATCTTTTATTTCCAAATTTACCCGAATAATATTCCCAATTTCATCTTATTATAATTTTACCTATCAGTCAAACATCATTACTGAAGATTATCTCACAAAAACAGTCCCATCAGCCGACTGGGGTCCCCTATACTGCCGATACACGACAACGACAAATCGCACCGCATTCAATGAGTCGCCGTACCGGACATGTAGCAATAAGACAAGGTCATGGTTTACGCGCATCACACATAACTTGCTACAACCATAGAGTGTCGTACACGAAAACGACAAGATGAGCGCAATCGTGTGAAATTAACACATCCTCCTCACTTCAAAAATTCGATTTTTAAAGGGATTTTGACAACAAACACACACCACTAATCTCCCGTCACTGCAGATATGGTATGCAATTATGATTTTAAAAGAATTTTAAACGAATAGTGAAATTCCTAGTGATTTTCCTGAATTGTATGTCATTGACTTAACATGCACCTGTCGTTCTTCTCGATTTTTCACACTACTATTTCGCATCTTTCGTACTACCTATTTACTACAGTAACCTACATCTTAGCGGTGATATTAGAATGACCAAATTTATTATCTGAAGCTACCTGAAGGAATTCATTAACTTTAATTACAAAAAATACTGCTTCAATTTGTCAAATGTGGGTGGACGAGTAAAATTTGAATTTCCACAAATCAATTTTTCGACATATATTTCTTCATAATCTTAACCTAATGTCCAACCTGATTATCCATAGCTCTCAGTCTAGCTTCCTACGCGATGGCCTACATAAAAATGCATTTACATAATTTGCCCGATCCAAAAAGGTAACAGAATCTTGAAACATATCACAGATCGAGAACTGGCACATACCTGCATGTGGTGTGTCATACGCAAACGGAGCCTTTTTCCTTTTCAGTGCTGCCTACCGCTTGGGTGATTGATCACGCCGGCGCCGACCGCGCCTGATTGGCAATTACTTGACCTCCGTGGCGGGCTTCACACGGATTGGCAGGGCGTGACCTTTCTAAAGAGCTCACGATTCTCTTACATGACTTTGCATAATTAGTACTGACGTAATGGAAATTTAATTTGTAAGCAGAGAGCTGTGTAATAAACCATTTGGGACATTATTTGTGACAACATAATACACTAAGAAAATACAGTCTAACTTCCAATCCCTTTTCAATGGTCTATCGCGACTGTACCATGGTGGTGCTGTGGTTTTCTGTCTGCATTCAAAAGCAGGTCCCAATGTACTGCTTGACAGCCACGGTCATATTTGGCCAATAATAGTTTCGATTTTCCAACTTTGATATGGTCTTAGAAATACCAAGATGACCGTCTATTAAAACACATATTGAATAAAGGGTAATAGTGTACGAAAATGTTACAATTTTAAATGGGGAAACTACTGAAACCCATATAGCATACTTCAAATATCCTAACATCTCATTTCAGAATGTTATTTAGATTATCAAGAGTCTCTCCCATTAAAAAATGTAACATTCGCATTTGTTTTTCCACAGGTATACATTCATAGGCCATATAAACTAGTTTTTTCCTGTCACATATTGGAAATAACTTTGGTATTCTGCCCACTTCTAATGACGGAAAAAGCGCATCACATGTGGCAGAATACTAAATTCATCCCCATTTTACCAGTGCTTTTATGGTACATAAACTATATTCTTTGAAATAAGCTTTGGGCCATCCTGTTTTTGTTTTTTGTTTTTTTACTTAAAAGCAAAATGGCGGCCAAATAATACCTGATTTGACTAAATTGGGCTAAAAATATATATTGCCGTGAAATATACATAAATTGGCTATCAATTTTAGCTCCTGCTAAATGCACATACGTCGCGAATTACACTACCTTTATTAAAAGGTCACGGAAATGAGATGATAAACCTAGCCAAATCTTTACGGGCATTCCATTCCAAAACAAGTCTAAGTCTACAAAAAAGAAAAAAATACACTTTTACAACAACCACATCAGACACTAACCCTCCCAAACACTCTCCCCCTTTTACACCCCTCCCCACCCGGCCCCCCGGCCCACCCCCCTTCCCCTTCCACTAAAAAAAAAAAACAGTGACATCAATTCGTGAAACTATTGATTTTCAGTCAGTGCATTATAGATTCACACCATTCACCTGGATTTTTCTATTGCTCTCTGAAAATCATATTCACTAAATGATGTAATCAACCAACCCAAATTTGAATCTTTCTCGCCCCCCTTGATACTTGACACAAACCACACACTTCTATTTGCATTTCCTGGGACCTTAAATGGATGACGGATTGTTTTTTCAGCTACATAGCAACCTTTCACACGGTTGATCTATATTTAGTTATTTATAAACATTCGCGAACATGCCAGGCAAACCCAATATTGATCTAACAATAAATAAAAGGATGCCTACATACACCAAAATCAAAAGCGATACAAAACCAAGAAGAAAAACACAAATCAAACATCAACAGACTAAATGAAGGCAAAACAAAAGCTAGAAGACGACACACTTTAACTCACAAAATTCGACAATTTATGAGAATCTAGCTTTGATCATCTTTATTTTACATTCTTTGGATAATCATTTGATGAACGGAGGCCGAGTACTGCATGTTTCCAATTAACTTGTCCATTCTGGCAAGGTTTGTACAGGGGTAAGAAATTTAATGAATCTCTTGAAGGATAATAGAGCATAAAAACAACTTACTTCTAATAACTTGCTTCATTATTGTTTCTCTCTCTGGTTGAGTAACATATATCTTCCACTTTCCATAGGATAACTGTAGTGTGTTTAGCTGTTTTTTCGTCAGAATTATAACTTCATCGTCACACCGTTTTGCGAACACTATAGCAAAGTTTCACCCACCCCCATCCAACTGCCAAAAAAGTGATGTGGTTGAAGCAATATTAGTACATATTTGAAGAGCGCCCCCAATTTTTCAAAAAAATGAGATTTTTACACGGTTGCATTGGTTTTTTAACTGGCTAGTAAACTATAACTGTGAATGGGTTAAGCTCTATAATGTCTATTGTCATACGAAGGAATTTTGTACAGAATAATTAATATTGGTATCCGATAATAAGTCAACAACGGCTTGCTGGTAACGGCTTTCCCAATATGAAAAGCCGGGAAAAAGCGCCATGGTACGTAGCTTACGGCGTCTCTATTAGTTGTTTTTATAACGGTTCGGCAAGTCAAGTTAGAGGAGAAGGTCATTTTCTTTAGGTGGCCCTATTTCATCAGGGGACGGACATAAACTTACATTTCCAGCCTCTGCCTTAAGTACAATCTAGGATCCAATTATTGAGGATTCCTTCACTGGTTTTAATTGAGTGGAGGTACCGTGGATTGGTACCGTTCTCGGAAAAATTATGGATACTCCAGTGACTTTCCCTGTACTTGGACCACGTCTGTCTAAAGTTATAACAGAGCTTGTGTTCACCAGTGAAAGCGATATTAATTTGAAATGTCAAGGTAGCGCCGTTTTTCTGAAGCTCGTATGGAAAACTTAAGAGAAGTGATCCGTTTCGCATACGCAGTTGGAAACCACCACTGGCATTGCTAACTGGACTGGGACTACATCACTTCGCACCGTGAGGACGAGAAAGAAGAAAAAAAAGGACGTCCCTTCTACCAAAAGAAGAGACGAGACTAAAGGCGGCTTGCCGCATGGTTGGCCGGAAGAAAGCCGGCGCAACTCCCAGCCAACACCCGATGTTGACACAAAACCTTGGAGTGACCAGGACCCTGTGCCAGCTCAGTCGTGGTGAGAAATGATATGGAATAAGACCAATTCCTCCGCTCGAGAAGAGACCTTGTAGCCTGTGATACGGTAGCCGATCACAGTGATCATCTGCATATGTTAGTGACCAGTGATAGTGATGATGATACGACGCGATCTATTACATCAACTTGAAGGACGCCACCAAAGGTCTGCTTTTGCTCCCAGTAGCCGATCCCGACTACCGCAGCTGTGCATGCGGTGTTTCTCAACTGGCCCCTTTGCGAACGTCCACAATGTACAGAGTACACATGAAAGTCCTGTGAGCCGTCAAAATATCACTAATGTAAACTTTGACTTGTCTCCCATATTGCGGCGCCTTATTGGTTAACATATTTGCTTTTGGCGCAAATACCTAATAAGTTGAAGGCGCCATTCAAACATAAACCAACCAACCAATATAATGAGAACAAAAATCCCTCATTTTTGACATTTAGGTCGCAGGTATAGTTTTCTAGACCAATTACCAACATAGTTGTGCAAAAATATCAAATTTGAAAATTGGGGACGCTCTCAAAAATGTGATAATATGCTTTAAGTTTAATTTAAAATCTTCTTGGGAAGAAATTTAGATTATGCCCACCAATATGTAGGATTATTCCGTAATTAGCGTGGTGGCAGAATACTCTAAATTATTTCCTTATTCTTTAAAAATGCCAACACACTGCAAATACGTCAAGAGGTGAATTTTTAAAGTATACAAAAGTGCTAACGTGGTAACTAAATTTGTTTAAATTTCATGAATAACATGCCGCAGTTATCTTGTTTAGTCAGCAAGTGCAATAACGTCTCTTCATTACTTCAGTGGGATGAATTTAGTATTCTGCGCTTTATTCCGTGAATTAGAGTGGTGGCAGAATACTAAGTTGTTAAGTTGTTAAAATCACACGTCATGTTGGCATTACTTTTTGTGTAAAATTTGGAGATAAGCTGAAAACATATATAATGGTCCATAAAGACAAACTTCAATTACCTTATAGGTTGTTTTTGGCGTCTTCGTATTGAGCGTTTCGATAGTCGAACGCGTTTCGGGTAACAGCCCCCCATCATGTAATGATACAAGTTAACGGAGTCCAGACTTCTCCGGGAATAGTCGTCGGGAGAGTGTGTGGTTGGTGTGTTAAAGTAGAAGCTAAACTATTTGTTCAAACCTGTTATCATGCATTCTTTAGGAAAGCTTTGTAGGGATTATAATTATGTAAAGTGTAACTAAAAGTCCGTTTCACAGCATGCACCAAGCTAGGCCTGTTAATTGTACTCCAATCGCGAGAAAAACCAAACTGACACCATGTCCGAGCGAACAGTGTCATCTGTTTACACATATTAACATAATATATACTATAAAGCTTACAGGTACCAATACCAGGCAACCTTTCTTCACTAACTTCAGTATTATTTAAGCGGTACCATGTATTCGATATTTATTACCTTGGTTAAAACAGGGGCCATCGTACCCTAACATAAGGGATATAATGTAATCTGGATGTTAAAATCAAACGACTATCATACAGGGTGTCCCAGGAATGACTATACCCAAAAAAATCTAGAATATATAATTTTTAAAAATAATAAAAATGGATGATATGGGGGATTTTGCTGCAAGCATCAACTTAGGCCATACTTAAAATTTCAAAAAGTATTTTAGATCATAAAATCGGGCTAGCCAAGAGTAGAAACAGTCCAAAGTTCAGAGGTGGTGATTTCGTCCATACGACAAAGTGCTAAAATCGTGTATAGAACTTGTTAAAAGGAAACAAACAAATATTTAGTTTTCTCTACCTTGTTTCATCTATTTGTTCCCTCTTCTTAGCAACTGTAAACGCTGTAAGTTTAACTCAATATTGATTACCCATGCATACAAAGGGTTGGTCATGCTTTGTTAACATTAAACCATGCTTATCTGGATTTTGAGGGAGTTTTGAATAGCTAAAGATGTAGTACTGGTTAGTCTATTGCAGCAAGTCATGACTACATTGGTAGAGTTGAGGACCTAACAAAATTGCTCGCCACTTTTCTGTGCAGCAGAGGTCTTCATTGAAAAAGCTACTGGTATAACCAACATTTACTTACATGTTTTGTTATTGACATCGCATTATTTATTTGAAGAATCAAGCCTGAAACCAATAATACTTACTTTCCGATGTTGTTGCCAAGTAATTGTTTTCTTTTCTGCCTGCAGATAATCCTTTTTTTCACTTTGCCACAAGTACGAAATCCCCATGTCTGCAAAAATTGTACGTATCATCGGTTTTTGCAAAGCCCAACTTTCAAGATCTAAAATTCATCCGCAAGCTGAAATTATCCCAAATCTAATTAAAAAACAAAAAAACACGCGTTTTTAACCTAATTTTAAAAAAAAAAAAAAAAAAAAAAAATCTTGGATATTTTTGGGTACTACATTCTGGGACAACCTGTATAAATCCTTAACTAACACAGGACCAAAATAACTGAGACATTATAATTTTCCGTTAATCTCAGGTCAGATTGTTTTTATTATAATCAATGTGTAAAATGCCTAGGACGAGATCCTTAAACAAAGTGTTATAAAAGGAAAAAGTTTCAAAGCAAATAAATTGAACTAAATAATCGCAACTTTGTTAAAAAATTGACGGCACCTGAAATATATTGTTGTCAGCACTGTTTTTTTATAAATTGCAGATGTAGATTTTGAACCTACGACCTTGCAAATACGCACATAGCCACAATATCACATAAAGCATTACATACCTTGGAGTCCCTAATAACCCGGGAGCTAGCGACATTTGTAATCACTCTCAAGTAAAGTTTTGTTGTTTAAATTATTGTTGACAGAGGACCGCAATGACAACGTGATTCAAAGTGCAGCAAATGGTGCTTCAGGAAGGTGTCCAAGCAAGCGTTTGTACAGTGGGGTCAAATTTTTTAAATTGATCCAATCATGTTGAAAAGTATACCATGTTATTTTGTCTAACCACAAGGATTCAGAAAGGTTGTTGTACCATCTACAATGTAAAGTTGGAGAGTTATAGACTAAAAACAGCAAAAAAATCAATAAAAGGGTCAATTTCAGTTGTACATTGGTTCACATTTTTAAGTTGCTCCGATTTAAGATAAAAAATATGGTGCAAATTATTGACGGAGTTCAATATGTTAAAATCGGATAGGTTTTGACTGTCTAAAATACTTAATTT
>JAMKCH010083427.1:0-22705 GCA_023653785.1 Ophioderma brevispina
CCCAGTAAAAGTTATTCGCCACCTTCCCTGCACAAACACTGAATATGAGACTATACTAGGGCATACGTCATTTTATATTCGTACTGCATGACCGATCAACTTTGCCACTCACAGACATGACAGGTGATTTTGACTTAAATTAAAAGATGAATCCTGACCCGCGTTTCATCATGCCACGCATGTACTTGTGTGTGGGGAAAATCCAAATTCAAGCCAGATGAATAATGAAGTCTAGTTCCCAATTCACGCCGAGAAGTTTAGGGGACACGCACTCTCCTCGTCTAGACAAGAACTTACCTCGGGAACGTAGCATAGGCATATGAGATTACAGGCACTCCAACTACTGCAATAATTAAGGCTAAAATTTCGGCCGAACCATGGCCTGGCTGAAGGATGCAATGAAACTCGGTGTCTACAATGCAACTTGTTCACGATTCACTACAATTACCGTATTTCACATTATAGTAATCGTATCACATCAGTACACGTAGCCGGATCTTCAATACTTCAGCCGTACGTATGGCTAGCTGATCCCACACCGCCGGCATGATCCTACACATTGACAATAATTCCACCATGATTTTCATCACCGTCCCGTTGGCAGGCAACAGTGTTTGCCATTTTTAAATTCGCCAGCTATAAACTCGCCGTAATCAGAATCCTGGCTGTATTCGCTTGTTTTTAAAAGATCAAATTTAAAAAAAACCTAAATTAATTGTTATTGATCAGTTCCAATAAACTCGTATTCTGGGAACTATTTACGCGAACGATGACATCATCATTGAGCAATCAACGATCGCTATAGTTTTGGAAGAAATATCCCGAAAATCAATGAGTAACAAATGAAAAGGAAATATTGGGCGAAAGGCTTTGGATTACGACTGAACTTTGAGCGGTCAGCGGTCCAGAGAGGGGCGAACTCGCACAAATTGAATAAATAATCAAAGCTTTGATAAAAGGCTAAATAATAGCCTATTACTTGCCAATATGATTGGGCGTTTGGAAAAAAAAAAGGGAAAAAAAAACAAAAAAAAAAAACAAAAAAAAAAAAAAAAAAAACATTTTTTTTTTAAAAAAAAACATGTGTTATTAACATTGATATATTCAACAAATGATAATAATCAGTCAAATGTTTACATGAAAACATATCTCCATATTGATCAACTTGTTTAATTTTAGTGGTTTGTGATTATGTAAAAAAATGTGCCAGTGAGTTAAAAAAAAATAAGAGATACTACATCTAGTATGACATATTATGTGTATTACTTTACTCTTCAGTATTACGTTCTATATCTTATGATTTCACTCATAATTATCACTTTCTATTTCACTCATAATAAATTATATTCCCAACTCACCTTGTAAGTTTTTTTATAAATCTTTTTTCGGCAAAATGTCTCGATTTTTCTCATTGTCCTCCATACCCTCATTTAATTCTGTACTGTATTTGTGATGGACAAAATAGTGATAATATAATAAATAGTTTAAAAAAGTACAATTGTAAATTATAAACAATAAAAATATTTTGTACACGCATTGTAAAATAAATTAAGTAGGCCTATGGCATGAGTACATTAAGTGAGAATTAGCAAATCTGGTCAAATTTATTCAGTGTGTAGGATCAATGGTTGTCCTTGTTTAAATCATTCATACACTGCAGTGCACAAATATCTCCACTGAACGAAATCATGCAATATGAAAATTGTGACACATATTTAGGTGAAAAAACCAAGTTCAATGTTGATAGGTCTATAGATTTGACAGACAGACAAGAAGTTTATTAAAAATACTTCTATGCATTTTGACATAGATTTGACACATTCTATGAATAATGGTGGAAAAAGATTAGATGTAGTTTACACACCAATTTGAATATCATAATTGATAATTTTAACACACATAATAATGGTTAAAAATACTAAGCCCAGTATGATACTTTTGAGACAAATTGGTACAACATTTCTTCTAGGAATACTGGAATATCATTCTTAAAACGTCTTGGCTCCAGACTATCGGTCTATACTACTCATTTGAAAGGCAATCATTTTTACCCTTATTGTTTTAATCAAAGAAGGACAAACTCTGGTTTGTGTGATTTGATGTATAGACCCTCTTGAATAACCTTTATACTCTCATTCCGACTCTCAGCCAATTCAAAGGGTTGATTTTTATACACCTGACATATGAAGTCATTTCACAGTTCTGTATATGTAAGGTAGTGCTTGTATTAAGTTTTCACGTGGACCATAACTACGGAAACAATTGAATATTTTTTGGCAGTTTTTTTCAAAAGGGGACTTGCCGCCATACCCCCCCCCCCCCAACTATAAGGAGAGCAAATTTGGCCAACTGGGGAATCTTATAAACCAACAATTTTTAAAGCTTTTCTTTAGAAAAAACACAAAGAAACCTATTTTTGGGCGTTGCTCCACTCGCAAAGTCTCTTTTTTTGCCTTTTTGGAAGCCTTTTTTAGGTTTTTTTGGAGGACTTTTTTTTAAATTGTTTGTTGATTTTTTAGGGGGCTTCCATCCAACCCCAGTTACAGACTATTAACTGCATTTGAATAGTAAACCTTTGAATATACATGTAAAGCACATACTGGGCTTGTACATGAATATTTTAGACCATGCATCACATACTATACTGCTAGCACAGGGGCTATACTGCTTGGTGGAATTACTGCTAAGCAGACCTACTGCTAATGCAGTTAAATTTTACTGCTAATTTGATTTTTCTTAACTTGATTATGCAGGCGTCAATTTGAAGGTCGGACCCACCCTTCCTCAGGGTCGCCAAATACGGACCGCCGACTCGACGTCGAAGTTCAGGTCAATATTATTTTTGCCTATAGTGAAGTCCTGGCGTTTTTATTTATTTGGTGAAGCTTTACCTATAAGGTTTTGAACCAGGGTGAAGCTTTTTGACGTGTGATTTGTGATTCCTGGTGATAAGACCTCGAATCCATTAAGTCGGTTGCGTCGAAAAACATGTTCGAAATGATGTCAATTTCCTCACAAATCTCCAAAGCACCATGAAGAATCACGCGTCCGGCGGATCACCCGACAAGAGAGTCGGCAGCACTGCACTATGAACTAGACAAATTTGGTGTAGGTTAGGTATGTTATCAAATCAAAAATTGTTGACGACCGCACGGGGGGTATACACTTACCACGCTGCTAACAGTTTTGAAGTGGTACACCTATAGACCGTATTCAATATGAGTTCAGTCACAAGCCATGTTGGTGGACAAGATGCATACATTCAGTACTACAATACTTCACCTGTCAAGCGTCATTTTGCCCCCCCAATTGCACAGGGATCATTGACAGGTGATGTATTGTAGTACTGGAAGCGTCTTCTAATTTGTCCACCAACATGGCGGCTATTGAAGACGGTATATAAATGGGTTGATTGAAAGAGTAAAAGTAGAGAATTTTGGGAAATCCGAGAGATCATGACTGATCACCGTTTAGCTTTATGTCTACCTCACTGTTTGCTACACTTGATTCAACACAAATCGATGGATAATAATTGACTTGCGAATCAGTGATGCCGGCGGAACTAACCCTTGGCTTTTGTAACGTTACTGGACTTCTCACGTTATTCCAAGGGATGCAAAGACGTAAATTTTAATCACATAGACCTATTAAAATTAAAACAAACCTGTCTGAACTATAGGGTAGGCCCCACCATCAGATAAGATGAAAAATAAATAACAAATGCTCGTCTCCAAGCAGAAAATTATTAAAATTACCGGTTATAATTTTAAAGTAGTAAATAAGGACCATCCTGCCATCACACCGCCTTAGTCGGCGGCAAACCACAAAGCAAAGAAAAGACAAAAGAGATAACGGGTGAAATGTGAATTGAAAATACATAAAACAAATATGGAAATGGACTATGAAAGATGAAGTCGATTTTGATTGCGGTGAAAATGATAACCTATTTTCCTATCAGCAAAGATCGGTCTTGCATTAGAGACCTGAAATATTTCCACACTCCATGTACAAAATCCCGACTCGCAGAACGAGTATGAAAGAAACGGACCCAAAACCACATGGGCGTAATGGCCGCCATAGTCGACGGGTTTTCCACTTCGCTCGTCAAGGGTTCCATCCACGGCCTTTGAGCTGCTATGTTCTCGATAACTTGTCTTCCAGATTTTAACTCCGTACTAAAATATTTTATGATTATTATTTATTCGTAATTTTAGGTATTTTTCGGGTTTTTTTAATTAATATTTGCGTACACTTGGGGTTATAATTTGCGGTTAATCGTCACTGATATTGAACGAGCTTGTTGTGAAAACGGAGAGCTTGAGTAAAAAATGTCAATATCGAGACGTATATGCTTTATGTTGTCCGCTATACGACAGCACATTCGTCATTCTGTTTGCCGATTGATCATGGAAGACCCCTTCTTATTGATTCGATTGTTGTGGTTTAGCTGCAAATATATGAATATGGGGACGTTTTTGACAGCACTTTAATGATTTGTCGGCTCTCTAAATTCAGTGTCAAATGTTTGATTTTCAAACACATAGAAGATGGTATTTAACGAATGAATTACTGGAATCAACCTTTGCAACAACCCTGACGAAATAAACGGTTTCGGGAAAAATAAACAGCTTCGGGAAAAAGCATAATTGAATCACACAACTTATAGTAGGCCCTCTGTAAAGGAATAACATAAAACGTTTCAGGCACCGTCAAAGGGTAATCTGATCATTAGCTCATAATTTTTTAGGAACCAAGGAATTAATCATAGCTACGTTTTTGTCGGCGAAATAGTTAACAGAATATAAAGTAAATTTTTATTCAAACGTCAGGACATCCGTTTACCCCGGGAGATGACCCAAGATGTATATGGGATATTACCGTGTGAACGGCGATACGTTGTCCACCCTTACAATTAGTAAAACCCTTCAATAAAAATATTATATATAAAAAAAATAAAAAAAATAAAAATGTTAAAACAAATATATTCAGCATTGTTGTGAATAATGCTTTTGTTTGAGTATTACATTACTTAAAGGCCTATGGAGAATAACTTTGCCAAAAAGAAGAAATAAACAATCAATTGAAACTATCAGTAAGTCTTGCAGGTGTGCATCTTGCACATACACATTATACATTACCACAAATATATACACCAGTACGAACAGAGGTATAGTTTGTGACTTGTGATTGTGTGTCCTTGTATATGGCTCTTGTGTGTCTTTTTGTGTGTTTGTGTGACTTTATTACTTGTGTGACAATTTTTGTGTGGCTGTTGGACATGTTGGACACTACAGGGACATGTATGGACTTGTGTGGAGTGAGTTAGGGGCCTTAAGTAATTCTGTGGACTTTTGCCAAATTTCATTCAGTAGGGGGGGGAGGGGGTGGAAACATCCTTTTATGCTGAAAAAAAATGCTATTTCTTATTTGGCTAGTCACATAAGGAAAAAAAAAGCCACACAAAGGGAAAAAAAAAAAAGGGCCTTTTGTACGAAAAAAAAAAGACACACAAGTGTATCTCTGCAACACACTACACAAACATACACGACACAAATATATACATAAAACAGACCCTGCGCGACCACACACCCACCACCCACACAAATGCAACGCAAAAATCTTTGGTGATGTAATTTTTTTTCACTCTTTCTCTGGAAATCACCACAGACCAAAACACCATACACACACACACATATATACATACACACACTCCCACAACGCTCGCACGCACAATGCAAACGCACAATCTTTAGATGTGTTTTTCAACTATTGGAAATGGATCACTCTTGGAAAATTTGACCCCAAGGGTGAAATCACTCTTGCCGAAAAAATCCTTAAAAAAGCTGTGTTAAACCCGCCACAAAACATGTTTTAATTGTAGGAGATAACAGTAGTAAAGAAAGAAAGTACTACATGTAATTTGGACACAACTAAATTTAAATCCATGGGGATTGTCCTTATGCCACGAGATATGAAAAACCCCATCTCCAAATTTAGCTTTGTTTTATATTATATTTGATGTTCTTAAAGGTGTCTCTACTAAAACAGGGGTATTTTTGTGGTCGAGCGTATGTACCACAGGTAATGCATTCCCTTTCATGTGGATTCCCAGACCTTAATCAAAAATATGGTCTTGGTGGATCTGATCCCTCCCTTCTTCCATCAGAATAGTTGGTTTACCCAAAACAATGTTTAGAGTTTGCAGCATTTTGATAAAATTCATTCACTTAGAAAACCGGAGGTACACAATACCTCAAAATTGATGATCAAAATGCAACATGATAATTTTTATGTGTACATTTTAAGCGAAACAATGCAAACTGGAAATTGTCTGAACAAGGAACAGTTAACAAGAGATAGTGTTTTTTAACAATTAACAGGAGGAACAAGAGTTGTAGTTGTTAAAACGGTTTGTATACATATTATAATCTTTTGTTTTTTATTTGTGATATACAACAAAATGTATCTGAGGAACATTGGATTAAACAACTACAATAATAATGTTGGCGGCATCTTTAAAACCTGATTGACTTGTTTGTTTTGTAAGAAGGGTGGAATTCAGGATTTGACCATAATGTAGTCATGGGTCTTGTAATAAATGAACATGGTGAAGTATGATTGTGAAAGACGAAGCTTGAAATACACCAAGCTAATAGTGGAAGGGGAAACATTGGTGAAAGCTTAAAAAATTAAACTATTCCAATGGCAAGTATGATTGATGAAACAGTAGTGAGCTTGAACTATGTAATTTTCAGTATGGGTGAACGGTGGTGAAGCTTCAGATCTGCCAAATTGACAAAAAGGAAGGTCACCTTTAAATAAATCAAAGGGTGAAGCCTAGACTAACAAATTTGCCAGAATATAAATGATTACCGTGAATTTGTTTTTGTTAAAGCAAGTGAAGTAGTGGTGAAATCCTAACGTGATAAATAATTGGCCCATGTGAAGAAAGGTGATGACTTGAGGAGGGTGGGTCCACGCTTCAAATTGACGCCTGCATTAGCATAACTTAACTGCTTGTGGAGTAAAACTTACTGCTGTTTGTTTTCTACTGCATTAAAACTCTTGCTGAGAATCAACTACTGCTAATGAGCTGCCTTAAAATAATTGCTTAGAATAGCAGTCTTGTAATGATACTGCTTATGGGAGGCTATTTTAGCCTTATATTGTTATTACTGCTATGAATAGCTAAAACTGCTTAATAAGGCTTCAACATGGGTAAGGGGCATCATCAACGAAATGTGGTTTCTCGCCACAGAGACACTTTTTTATTCACATGCGTGATCATTCCAGATTGCTCACTTAATACAAAAATCATAAAAGTTATAAATCTCGCACAAATAAACAATGAATACGGTACTTAATTAGATTGAATACCGATCAAATGAATTTCTCTCAATTTATACAAAAAATATGTGAGATTTTCTTTTTCCACAACGGTTCAAAATACTTGGCATCTACGCTGTGTGTGCACATGGGACCACGAGGCCTGATGTCAACGGTCTTACAATGATCGCAAAAAGGAAATCCCATTTTGAGTTGTCCAACTCAATTTGATTGTATCTTGCACGGTGGGTTCCTTCCAATCTCGATTAAACGCTTGGTATCTCTCTTCTCGCCGCCCCAGTTTGGGGTTCCGTGTGCGTTGTTTTCGGGGCTGTACAACAAGATGATGATGCCATACATGAAATAAATTGGAAAAACAGAAAACTGATACTACAGACAAGCACAACAAGACCGCTGTCAAAGTTGATGAAACAGCGAATTAAAATGGCCATTCGTTTATAGTATCCACGCTACGGAATTAATTTGACCCGATGTCGTTACCGAGGGGTCACGATGATGTCACCTTAAAACATCGGCGTCGTGAGTAGCACTGGTCACACGGCACTACAAACGACGATTCGCTCGAGTAGCTCACATACTTTTAAGATTCTTAAAAGTAAAATCGTCGGTTGTTAAAGGTTGTTAGTCTTAACAATGATGCGTTCAGACGGTCACTACTCACGAGCTTACCCAATGACTGTGCTTACAAACGATCTTACCAACGACTAAACAACGATCGTCTGAACAGATTTGAGAGCATGTTTATGTGTTATGGGTTTAATAATTGGAGTTGTAACATTGAATTCCGGGGAAAAATATGGACCGGTGTTGCTTTTATAGACCTTCGCAAAGCAGTGGACATGGTAAATCAAAACAAAATTCTGTATGTTAAAACTCAAAACTGGGGCTGTTTGTTTCAAAATTAACTATGCCCTCGGGGTTCAAGTCGACATTTATTCATGTTCGTACCCAACGAGTAAGTTTTTCAAATTGCTATCTGAATCAAATAGTGTATCAATAGGTGTGCCTCAAGGCAGTAAATTTGGTCCTTGCTTTAGCAATTTCATGAACAGTATGAATATTAAGTGTCACAAATGGTAAGATCTCAAGGAGCAAGATGACAATGCTCTATCTGTATGGAAGTTGATGTAAAATGATATTTCAAATAAGTAACGCATGAATTCAAGGAATTGGATATGGTTACAAAGAATAAATGTTCCTTAACATGCGATAAGACAAATATTATGTTACTTGTGTACTGGGCAACGTAAGAACTAGTGATGTAAATGGATTTTCATGTGATAAAATGACAGACCTGAAGAGTGACCGAAAGGATTAAGGTTTGGGTGGTGTATTAATGATGACGAATTAAATTGGATAATCAAGTAAATGGTGTCATCCAAAAGGTGTTTTATAAAATCGGCCTAATTTCGACGCATTAAGCCTACTTAAGATATTAGTACTTAAACTATGTGTTTATCGTTGTCAAACCTTATTTTAGCACTACTGTAATACAATTCTGGTATGGACAGTTTTCACGATGACAGTGAAGAAACTCAGTGTTCGTTACAAGCGATGTGCACAAAACTAAATTTTGGGGTGAATTACTACACGTCATCAGATTTAATGTTCAGGATACTGGGTGGAGAAATTACAGAGCGCAATTACGTATTTGAAAGTTCTTATGATGTATAAATCATTGAATGGCCTTGCAACCTAATTACATTGCTAATAAGTTTAAATATGTTTCAACAACTCATAATCCTAAATACAAGACAAGCAACTGCTGGTCATTTAGCTTTGCCACCCCTTGATCAAACGGCGGCGATCTAAATTGTTTAATCACTTCAGGTCTATGGTTGTGCAATTGTGGAACAGATTTTTAAGTTCTGAAATGTAGCAACAAAAGTGTATATTTCAATTATTTTTAATTTACCCTACGCGGCCCAGAGCATTGACGGTGCAACGGAAACGTGGTACCGGTCGGGAAAATGTTTCTCGTGCATTCTCGGCCGTCAAAACTATTTTTTGTCGCGCAAATTGACTCTCATGGCACCTCATTGCACCTGGGCCGCCTTTCCGGAAAATGAAGCGATGTTCCTAGTTGCATCGGGACGTCTTTCCCAGAAAATTGACGCGATTGTTCCTCGTTGCATCTGGACGTCTTTCCGGATAATGATGCGATGCTTCTCGTTGCATCTGGGACGTCATCCTGGGCAAAATGATGCGATGCCTTTTCATTGCAGTTCGGCGGTTTTACAGCAGAGACCACAGGGACAAGCGCATCTTATCATCAGGCGCGGTGACACTGGGTACAACTGCCAGACAATTTCGTTATCGATGGTGATAGCGCCACATTTTCGATAAGCTACTTAATTAATTATGCATAACCGCATTCATGACGTAAACGGAGCATGACGTAGCGTATAGCGCAACCGCACCTATGGCGAACTATATAAAGCTACAGATTCCTTGCAGATCAGTGTGCAGTACGAATCTATTCCCTCGATCGAGTGTTAGGCATATCCCGATTTAGTTAGGATCCCTGTTCTCATGCATTCGCACGCGATGCTTCTCGTTACACCTGGGACGCCCTTTACGGAAAATGATGCAATGTTCTCGTTTGCCAGCTGGGACGTCTCCGGAAATGACGCATGTTCCTCGTTGCATCTGAAACGTCTTTCCGGAAAATGATGCAATGTTCCTCGTTGCATCTGGACGTCTTCCGGGAAAATGACGCGTGTTCCTCGTTGCATCTGGGACGTCTTACGGGAAAATGACGGATGTTCCTCCTTGCATTCTGGGCGTAACGCCTCTGTACGCTACTTATCTGTGCCGGGAAAAACGTCCGCGATGCAATGAACGCAAATTGGTTTCTAATTGCATCTGGGCCGTTAAAACTAAAAATAGATGCACCTAGTTGCATCTGGGCCGATGTTCGGCAAACCACCCGGTCCGGGTTAGGGTTAAAGAAGGGTTGTAAAGAACTTTACAATTTTACAATTTATTTTGTTAAGAGTTTTTAATATTTCAGATAATCTCGTAAAGGTGTTCAGGTGATTGGTATTTAAACTGTGTACATGTGCAATTTTGATATTATGTATATGCAAACTTCACATGGAATGATTTTAATTGTATATAAATTCCCTAGTCATCTATGTATAGGTATTACTATAATTTTTAATGTTATAGCGGGCTGTGTTCTAGAACAGCACTCGCTGAATCGGGGCAACCGGTAAATATGTGCAAATAAATAATTAATAAATAAATAAAAAAAATTAGGCCTTTTGTGTTTTGGGGTGGGGGGGGGGGGGGCGGGGGGGGACAAAGGGGGGGGGGGGGGCGTTTTTAAGGGGGGGGGGGAGAATTGGGGGATTGGGGCGGGGGGGGGGGGGGATGTGAGATGGTGGCGGGGAATTCGGTATACTGCCGCGAGTTCCCTCGGCGCTCGGGAGTACACCTCACCTTTAAGTTTACTTCGCATACCCGCTTCATGAGACCCGGGGGGGGGGGGGGGTGGGGGGGGGAAGTGGGGGAGGTGCGGGGGGGTGGATACGGTGAGGGGGGGTGACTGGGGGGGGTGGACCTGTGGGGGGGGGGGAACTATTGGGGGGGGAAGCACACCCGCCCGGGGATGCTCTCGGAGGCATCTAGTTCCCGGTGACCGGCGATCTTGTCGGCGTTCTGTTCCTTCGTCAACTTCTGGAACCTATCCGCCACTACTGTCTGGTGTACTGTCGTCTTATGCGTTCGGTTCCGCCGACTTTTGGGTATCATGCTGTGGTCCAGGGCCCCGTGCTCCTGGTTCTCCTTTTGCGCGTTGTTTTTGTGTTTTTGGTTTTTCTTTTTTTAGTACCTTTATTAGTCTACACTTTAACGCAAACAACTTTCTTTTCTTTAAACCCACTTTACATGTAGTATGGGTTGGTTAACGCAATACAAAAGTGGTTATAAGGAGTGCCGCAAACGTAGGTAGCAAAATCAGGCCGCAGGTACATTAACGGGTCCCCTTATTCTTTGAAAAAGCCGAGTAGAGTACTTGGATGGGTCTCTTTTGTCAAAAAATTGTGCCAAACAAATGGCACAAATGGGGATCTTCGATGGGTCCACTTTTCAAATTTTCCAAAAAATTTGCGCCCAAAATGCGTGCAAAATTTCGCGCATTGTTTGAATTGGGAGTTTACATGGATCTGTCAATTTTCCTTCAAAATTGGTTTGAAAGGGATGGGTGGCACTTCAAAATTCCCACTGGGCATAACCCTACCCATACCCCCCCCAACCAAGATATGAGCAAATTGTATAATACTACTAAAACCAAATGAAATCCGGTTTTTTATCCCGTCAACGGGGATGGCCGGATTCACCTGACATTTGCCGCAATGCCTTATCGATCCTTCCTTTCATTTCAACTGATCAAACCATCCTCCATCCCAACACAACCCTCCATATGCCTCCTCATGCTCGTCCAGTCTTCTTTGGACATCATCTCCTCCTCAAAACTCCCACCTCGAGCTCAAAGGCCCTTCTTAACGCATGCTTGTTATCCTTCCTCAACCCATGCCCCTACCAACGTACACTATTCGCCTTCGCCACCGGTCCATCGCCTCTCCAACCCAACATCTGCATCAAAACAACCTCAGTCTTCATCCTGTCCATCAACGTCACACCACACATCGCTCTCATCATAGCCTTCTTTGTCCTCCTCAGAAATCCCCATCCTGTTCTGCTCAGACACCACGTCTTACTCCTCACAGCATCACTGATCTTACACCACTCTAACACCATTCCTTTCATCTTCAAGATATCTTTTCCTTGCAACAACTCCCCACATTCCTAAACTTCACCCATCCATACCTCACTCTAGCATTCATAGCCACCGGTCACAAGTCCACCACCCCACTAACCTTCTCCCCTAGGTATGTGAACACCTTCACCGACTCACTCATCACACAACTTGTTCCCTCCCTTTCCCACCATCCCTCCAGCCCCTTCTTGCAACTTCTGCACACAAATCTCTTGCCAAACTAGGGTCACTCTCTTCATCGTTGTGCATCTCCCATGGATCCATTTCTCACACCACACTGAATTTGCTTTCACTCTTCTTCCCACACACCCCCACACATTGGTCTACCTCACTCACCCCTACAACCTCCCTCTCCACCCCACTCACCAGCACTTTTGTCTTCCCCAAGGTTTACCTTGAGATCCTTACTCTCAAAAGTAAAAATAAAAAAAAAGCCTTCATTTCCAAACTCTACGTCTTCGCCGCAGCCCCTCCAAAGTCTCGCTCATTAAAACCAATTCATGCAACATCTCACTCAACAAACCTCTTTCGTCCTCTCCGTACTCCATTAGTCACAAATGCAAAAAATCAATGGCGAGATACCGAACCTTGATGCACACCCACTTCACCTGAAACTCATCGAACAAATCGACCCCACTTACCTCTTGTTTTGGCTCCCTTCATACAAACTCATCACTTTGCTCTAATCACTACAGTCTGAACAGCAAGGTCAACGCTGGCATGCTTTCTTTTTCTTTTTCACATTGAAACAATGGTGCAGCCTGACCTCTGTTTGAAAACTTCGTTTTTGGGGCTCGTAATCCGGTTTTTCAAATTTTACCATATTGCAGAAATGTTTCTAAATGTTTTTTTTTTTTTTTTTTTTTTTTAATTAATAATTATGATATTTTTGGGGTTAAAAACAAAGATGAAAAGTGAAAAAAATCTTGTTTTAAAAAATGCGTGGTCTTGACAAATTCAGAAGCCCCACATTTTAATTGACCAAAGGCATAATGGAACTTCTTCTGTAAAAAGTCTGTGCCGTGAAGCTGTATCATTTTGAGGAAGCGAAGACCACGGTTAGTTCATAGATTGCCCGTTTGAAACAGATTCCCCTATACTTTTAACATGGCGAAAAACATCACTGACTTGCACTAAGACCTGTGTTGGGAATCACACAAAGACAAGGACTCCCGTGGTCTTTTGGGTGTTTGGCAAATCCATGCCTTACTTCCTGACCTTCGTACATACTTTCTACAAGTTATCGAATGTCAGCGTGTGACCTCAGGCACTGACTGATACTTCTGTTAGTCTTCTCTCGTTCCCCACATCCCCACTCCATCACTTCTTCCTCGTAACCCGATCCAACATGCCCTTCTCCAAGTCTATACAACCACATATCAAGCTCTTCCCTTTAGCTTGAATATTCCTCTTGCAACCTCCTTAAATTAGAACCCGCAGCATCGGTTCCCTTCGCCTGGCATAAACCCCCATTGCCTCTCATCCACTTCCACTAGCTTCAAACCTCTTCTCTAGAACCCTCTCCACAATTTTCGATTGCATGCTCCAACAACTTCACAACCGTATAGCACCATAGCTCATTGCATCCCCTTTCCCTTTAAAAAAATTGGAACCACACCACACCACTGGCGTAGCCCACTCGCTGGCATCCCCCTCCATCTAACACTCCTGACTGACACAACCCAGCATCAACACAACCAATCCCATCTCTCCACTCGCACTACATCTTCTCAGCACTCACCTCAGAGGGTCCACTGCCTTTCCTTTTTTATCCCCCAGGCCGTCTTGTAAAAAGTGTAACGGATTGTGATAATATGCGAGGGATTTGTGTAGCAAACAAAGCAACAACCTATTGTTATTTGTAGACCGGCAACACTGCCAAGATGGACTCAGCTCACGAAAGATGTTCTCTGTAAACGACGCAACGAAAACTCTTAATCGTGGATACTCAAAATAAGCTCTCCTGTCGCTTATTGTATTGTGTTAGCTTTAATAGAAAACTAAACTTTCATGTTCCGTAAGCGAAACTCTCAAGCCTCCGTAAATTGACTTTTATTAACAATTTCGCGGCTCTCGGTCCAGAAATTCGCTGATCGCACATGGTGTCCCCAACTCTGTCCAAAGCACCCGATTCTCGACCGCCATCGCAGTTTTGGACCAGCTGTTACGACTAATCCACTCGCCGTCCGCAAATCGCCGTGGTCTAACGCGATACAACAGGAATTGGCATCTACCTTGGTTTTTCAATATATTTTCCTTGAATACATAACATTGTTTTACATGCCATGCCAGTGTTTTGTGTGTTAACCACTTCATGATTGAAATTGAAAGGCCAAATGTAGAATGCATATTTATGGCTAGGTGTTAATCAGTATTCACATGTGTGTAACTTGCCCTGTTTATTTGACACCATTTGCAGTCCTAGACCAGTACATACTGAAGTGAGCATATTATATAGTTCATGTACATGTAGTGTTGTGTAAATGAACTGCAACGTGCAATTTCAGTTTGCTGACGTCCAGCGCTAAATTAATTAAGTGAAAGTGTAATCACAATTCCAATTACAGCGATTTAATTATACAGGGGGTCACAATGCTGTACAATTGAAGTTTTAATTACCTGTTGAGTACCAAATCAGAGTACTGTATAAAAAACATAGTTAACTTTGATTTGCAATTATTCACTCAACATGCCAGGGGACGAGCAATGGTGCCCAGGCGGGCTGACACAGCTAATTCAGAGCCTACCCTTAGCATGACCATCCCATTACCACGTCTTAGTACTGCCATGGGTGATTTGACAAATAATTGGAAAAAACTTTCGCCAACTGTGGGACTCTTATGAAATTCTCAAGGGGCGTCAAATCAAAAGGGGACGCCACTGCGTGTAGCCACTTTTATTCAAGCTATAGGGGGTGACTACCTTGATTGTACACAATAATCTTAATCTTCCATACAAAGAGAGGGGGACAAACAAAGATGGATGAAAGTCTTAAAGCTATGGCATAAACATGCAAAAAGGAAAAGTCCTATTTATTTATGAAAGGCCACAATTCAATAACATATGTTCAGAGTGAAGAAAAGTAGTGATAGACTCATACTACTCACCGGTAGAACCTAGTGAGCCACTAACCCTGTGACGTTTGTCACTGCGTGTATGAAGTAATAGCGATAGAACTAGTTTACAACAGGGGTGAAAAACAAGACCTGAACCAAAATTGTTGAACCAGATCATGAGACCCCACCTTAGAACATGTATTCACTTATATGCCAATCCTCATGCTTACTGAAACCATGTGAAAGCAATGGCATATGGTAGTAATGCTGGTACATGCTGTAAGGCAAAATGGGGAAAAATCCCCCAATGAAAAATTGGCAGTATACTGACAAACTGCAAATTCTGTGGGAAAATACATATTGCTAAAAACAAAAACCCTGCATTTGGGAAAGACCTGTAGCAACTGTCAGCGTCCAAACATTTCGCAGCGAAGGGGCACAAAGAAGCCTAAGCATGCAGGTCGATCGCAACGTGGAAAACTAGGCATCAGGAAAAGTAAAAACCGAGTGCACACGCCTGGGGACGACATGAAGCGTACACAGGGGCTCTTCCATGTGACCAGTGATTAGACCTTCCTCCATCCCTGTGGAAAAACAGTCAGGAAAATGCTGTAATGATATAGACCAATCAGGTTCAGTAAACACTGTTAATTGGGTACAAACAAATACCAGAAAAATATTGTGGCCTCAATGGAAGTAGCATGACAACCATACCCAGTTCTGATGCAAAGTTTGATAGTGGTGCAGATGTAATGTCATACCACATGAGGTAGGATCCCGCTGATTCAATGTTGTGGTCACGACGTCTTGCTGCAAAGATTTAAACTTTATGTGACAGCTAGGATCCCATTATTGGTATATTAGTTGGAAATCAAAACCCAAAGAAATGGTGAAAGCTTCGTTCATCCCTTTCAGGTCCTTGAAGGTCGGGATAGCAATGCCCTCTTCTAGGTTCAATTGCGTCTCAAGCCAATGGGCTTGATGAAAGTGAGGTATAAAAACATTGCTAAAACAACCCTTTCTGAAGAAAATCAGTGTGTCAATCGGACGTGGAAAACAGTAACACACAAAATGAAAGGTTGTGAAAATGGGTCAAGTCAAGACACAAATATGACAAACCATGCACAACAGACAAACGACCCACATACAACTGACAGTCAAGCTGATCAAAACCATGAAACCCAAGTGAAAATGTAAATCCAACCAAGACAGAGACTCACACAGGTAAATCAAAGGGTGTAACTAAAGACCAAGTCTATGAGAAATAATGCCCATGTATTTGAAGAATGCTTTGGTCTGTTATGCCAAATGTTGTGCATTTGGAAACCCCCAAAGAAGATGTCACACCTGTTATAATGCCCTCCAAGACGTGTTCCCTTGCATGAAACCCAAGTTAAAAGAAGGAACTCACCACGTTTGGAGAATTTTGGGGTGTTGATCAAGAGGTTGACATGTGCCACTCTGACTGTGGTCTAGTCTGGTGACAGTTGTCAAACCTAATGTCAATTAAAGTGTGCATAATCCCATTGCGATTTAAACAAAGCATTAAAGAGAAGCCAGTTATCCACTTCCAGTTTTGGTGAAGAGCTTTCCTGCCTGCAATCCCAGCGCGTGAAAGTGGTTTTCCAAGGCGAGACCTGTAGTGGAAGGTTTTTCTGCAATGCCAACTCGATGAACAGTCGTCATATCTTACCACATTCCAAGCCCATGGGGCAGATATCGTTGACACGATTGGCCATTTGGGGGTGACTCAGCACCCTGAATTTTTTCACAGAAATTAGACCATGTTTAGAAACCCTTAGCTGTGTCTATAGATCGGCTTGATGATGTGCTGATAACCGGTGAAGGACATACACTGGCGGACGCGATGAAAGATCCGACAAGATATGGGAACAGTTTCTGAGCGATGTACGGAAAAATGCTCACATTGAACAAGGACAAGTCCAATAACAAGTGCGACCAGGTGTCGCTCATTGGACATACACTGACAAGTTAACGGGACTATAAAAAGTGGATGGAAAGAACACAGTGAAAGCAATTCGCAATATACCAGAACCAAGCAGATGTGAATGGAGTACACGCGAATTTCTAGGAATGACACAAGTACTTAGCAAAATTTCCTTTCTTCCCTCCCGACCTATCCCAAGACACAGAACCATTAACGTAACTGACGCACAACACACAGACTGGAATTTACTGAAGAACACGCACAATCCTTTGGAGAAAGTCAGAAGAAAGTTGCGATCAACCCTGTTTTGAGATTATTTTACTCGGACATAGAATTCAGGGTCAAGGAGATGCCTCTGACCAAGGCTTAGGCTTCGGCTCTCTACAAAAGGGTCACTATAACTAACTCAGCAGAGCCCTTACAACCACAGAGACTCGATATTCCAAATAGAGAAGGAGTTTGTTAGGCCACAAGTTTTGTTTCGGTTGTTTGGGAGAAACCATTTGTCCTAACGGCCGAAAGTGACTTTATGGACAGATCACATCACAAAACCACTTGTGTCAATTCACAGAAACCACTCACTACTGCTCCAAAGCGTCTGCAACGCCTCTTACATACGCTTGTCGCAATAACGACGTAAAATCACGTAAACAAACTCGGAAAAGAGATGTATCTCGCGACCTCTTCGCGAGCATATCGTAATACCAGCAGCAGGTCACAAGCAGAAGAGGAAACGTAAAGTGTAAACGTGAGTCGTGCCTAGCTCTTCGACTATTACCGCAGATACCAAGAAGCAACTCCAGGATGACACGTTTGCAATCAAGTGAAGCGTTACAATGTGAAGGAATGGCCAGACAACAGAAAGCAAAGCCGGACCACATACAAGATCATCCTTTGACGTAAGAGACGAACTTTCATACAGGACTGGAGTATTTTTCGCGGAACTATAGTTTTGTACAAAAAGTAACGTACTATAATAGACCAAAGACAGACAATAGATCACACACAGGGTAACACACAATCCGCATAGCAAAAGAAGGGGTATTGGCCAGGTATATCAAATGACATCAAGGACTAATAATGTCCACAACGTGTGTAAGCTGTAACACATATCATCCGGAACAACCCAAAGAACCCTTAATTAACCACAAACTTCCTGAGCGACGTGCAAAAAAGATCGGTGTAGATCTTTTCACAGTTGAAACACGACTATCTGTGCTGCGTTACTACTACGGTGTCAGACTTTTCGAGTTCGACCCCACTCCGCACAAGAAATATGCAGCGCTGTCATAGATACTTTCAAGAAGACCCTTTACTACCCACGCATACCCGGACTTGCTGATATTCTCAGACAATGACCCCCATTGCCTCAAAGCAATTTGCAGACTTCGCCAGAGTATTTTGAATTCACCACAAACCAGCTCGCCGGAAGTTTTGCCAGAGCAATGGCACAGTCGAGGGGTAAACGATAAAAATCGCACAACGAACCGTCATCAAAAAGACAAAAAAAGACCAATGAATAGCTTGACATTTGGCTCTTTTAGATGAGATACTCCACTGAGGGGCTGACACCACCATCGCAACGCTCTTTTTCGGAAGGAGAACCCGTACGCTTTTGCCCATCAAGACTCCTACTAAAACCCACGCTGGCAAGAAACAGATTAGCAAAAAACTGCAGAAGCAAAGAAACAACAGAACTACTACAACAGAGGTGGCCAAAAACTACCACATTAAAAAGAGGAGATGTTTTGGAATCAACTCCCAGATAAACCACGAGAGAAGTGGTGGGGAAAAAGCGCAGTGAGAAACGTCGAACCCGCTCATATAGGGTAAGAGACAGAAGACCTACGCTATACACTCAGAATATAAGACATCTGATACAAACCAATAAACATTCCACCGCAAATCCCCTGTACATAACAATCTCTCAAGGTTATAGCCCACCAGTCCACTGAGCCATCCCATTGACCCAGAAGATAGAAACACTATTCTGCTCATAACAAAACCAAGAACTCACACAGTCAGGAGGACATATCCAAAGCAAACCATCAGTGAAACCATTGAAGACACAGCCCAAGAAAGAAAGACCAATGTTATCTCAAAGACTAGTTGAGTGTGTACAGTAGTATAGAATTAAACGAAACTTAAAACAAACCACACAAACATAACAAAAGTTGGCAATCACCGAAATTTAATATGGTTTTAAATTGGAGTTATGAGTGAGTTATGTGCATGAAGAAAAATGTGCCATTATTTTGAGTTGAGAGATCAAAGGCAACAAAACCTTGCCGCTTACTTTTTTTATTTGTAAAGCTTTTTGTGCAAAGTCAGAGTGAACACCACTCATGCCGAAAGTAAAATGTGAAGAGGAAAAAATATCAACACTTGTGAAGTGTTTGTGTTGTAAAACAAAACAATTTGTTTAGAGGTTCAAAAGAGCATTTGTGGCACTCAGTTTTCAGAAAGTGATTATTTTAATAGTGTGTGGGAACTGAGAATACACATGGATTTAAGGCCATAAGAAAATTAAACAGTTCATTTTCCTAAAGAAGGAAAGGTGTAACGGATTTTGATAAGCTAGGGATTTGTTTAGCAACCCGATGTGTTTCTGTGTAGACCGGCAACACTGCCAAGATGGACTCAGCTCACGAAAGATGTTCTCTGTAAACCGCAACAAAACTCGAATCGGGATTACGTCAAAATACTCTCCTGGCCTCTACTGATTGGTTTGCTTTAATAGAATGAACATAAACTTTCAAAAAGCAGAGGGGGATTATGCTATCAGTCAGGGGGGTAGGACACAGCCTTCTCGATTTGGCACTGGGGATTTCAAAAACGGTAATTTGTGGACCTGCGACTTGCTTTACTATGGCAGTCTCGGTCCCATTGACATTAAAAAAAGCATATCTTAAACCTTTGTTCACAAGATCCTTATAAGATCATGATAAATTTAAGAAAAAATTATGTGACTTCAGATCCCGTTGGGTTGTAGTGGATTAACCCCTCTGGCAAAATCGTGTACTTTCCAATAACGTCATTTAGAATTTAAATATTCGGTACCAGGCCTAGTCTTTATTTAAGTCTGAGTGTAACCGTTCGATATGCGTAAGAGCGCCCTCCTACCGAGTCTTTGAAACAGACTAGCACCCACAGAAGTTGATGCCGTTTTGAATTGGTTGCTGTTATGTGGCAGACTACCCCCCTGTATCAGGCAAGGCGGCGGCGGCGTCCAAACACAATCTTGTAAACGCGAAACATGAGACATAAGGGTTATGGTGATGTACTTGGTGGGTGGGATCAGGATCTGCCATGCCTTATCTGTGATTAGGGCGTGCATTGCCAATTAGGTACCTAAATTTGCATTAATTAATGTTAATTTGGGGTATTTTTTAAAAAAAGAAAAAGAGAAAAATAGAAAAAAACAACACAAAAAAAATACAAAAAACCAACAACCAACCACCACACCACCAGACAAGAAAGGGGCCACAAAGCTTGTTGGACCAAACTATCTTAAGATCTCCAGACGTCCCAATTTATGAAACTTGGTGGTCATGGGGTGGGGATCATGTACTCTCGCTCTGATTTATGTTTAAGGTGGGTTTTTCGGGTTTAAATGGGGGTTGTCCGGTTAAGCGGGGGGGGGTTGTTCCATCTTTAAGTGGGTGATTGGGTATAATGGGGATTGTTGGGGTTTAAGGTGGGTTGTCATGGGTTTTAAAGGGGGTTGTCCCGGGTTATAATGGGGTTTGTCCTGACTTAAGGGGGATTGTTGGGTTTTAAGGTGGGTTGTCCTGGTTAAAGGGGTTGTCCCGGGTCTTAAGGGGGGTTGTCTGGGCTTAAGGGGGCTTGTTGTGGTTAAGGTGGTTGCACAAGTTTAAGGGGGTTTGTCCAGGTTAAAGGTGGGTTGTCCAGTTTAAGGGGGTTGTCCAGCTTTAAGTGGGTTGTTTGGTTTCCAGGGGGATTGTTGGGGTTTAAGTTGGGTTGTCTGGGTTTAAAGGGGGTTTCCGGGTTTTTAAAGGGTGGTTGTCTGGACTTAAGGGGGATTGTGGGGGGGAAGGGGGTTTCTGGGTTTTTTTTTTAAAGGGGGTTGTCAGGGTTTAAGGGGGGGTGTCTTGGTTTAAGGGGGCTTGTTGTTGGTTTAAGGTGGGTTGCACGAGTTTAAGGGGGGTTGTCCGTTTAAGGGGATTTTTGGGGTTTAAGGGGATTTTTGGGGTTTAAAGGGGGTTTTTTGGGTTTAAGGGGTTTTGTGGCAACATAAGACGCGTATGCATGCGCAGGACCCCCCGTTTGCAAATGCACGCGCTGCCGCGTATGCGCGCATGTGCTTATGCATTGCGCTACGTTGCCTTGGGTTGTCCAAGTTTACAGGGGGTTTGTCTGTGGCTTAAGGGGTATTTGTTGGGGTTTAGGGTTGTCCGGTTAAAGGGTTTTGGTCCGGTTTGGGGTTGTCTGGGCTTAAGTGGGCTTGTTGTTTGTTTAAGGGGGGTTGCACGAGTTTATGGGGGTTGCCCAGGTTTAAGGGGGGTTGTTGGTTCTTTAAGGGGATGTTTGGTTAAGGGGGTATTGTTCAGCCTGATTATTTAAAAATTTTTAAAACGCTCCAACCGGGGGATTTAGCGTTTGAGAACCGCGACGTGTATTTTCATGTCTCTTATTATTACCCTTCAACCACTTCAGCATTCAGCATTCACACCTCCATCATTCCCACCACCCTGTATCTCTGTCTCTCCTACCTTTTTGTTTTCCACACACTTCATCACATGCCTGTAACACCTCTTCTTTAAACACCCCCACAACTCTGACACATAGTCCCCACAAGCTCCCCAACTCTCAACTCAAAATTATTTGTCTCTCCTTCTTTCAGCTTCCATACTTTCTTCCTCTCATGCCACTACCTTCCCTTTCCGCTCACCACCTTTTTCACCTTCCTCTTATCCACATCTCAAACCACACCAACCTGTGTAGCAATTCGCCTGGAATCACCTTAACATTCCTCAGAATTTCTCTTCCTCTTGCCAACTAACACAAAATCAATCGCTGTCTCATTTCCCCTGACTAAATGTCCTATTTTTCTCTTTCTTGAACCATGTATTTGCAACACACATCTCTTTTCTCATCACAAAATCTCCCAACAATCATTCTCTTCCAGATTCCTCTCCCCAAACCCAGTCCCTCCGTGAACACCTTTGAAACCAACCTTCGATCCTTTTCCCCATAACATGCCATTAAAATCACCAACAATAATACCAATTCACCAACACTTTGGCATCTTCCCATTTCCTCCGCCAACCTCTTCGAAAAACTGTTTCTTTTCTTCCCTGCTTCCTGTCGCACACTGTGGCACAATAGCCACATATCACCCTCACTACCTCTTCCTCACACACCCCTTAAATCATTACACTTATCTGATTTCCTTTACACCAATGTTGACTGCAACTATACATTTTCCTTCTTAAAGAAGTGAAATGCCCCAAATAACAAATCACCCCTAAAAAGAGAAAATGGGACCGTCCCTCCCAGTGACCCCAGGTCACACCCTTCGGCCATAGCTCCTCCTCAGTTCCGTTTGGC
>JAMKCH010083428.1:0-53008 GCA_023653785.1 Ophioderma brevispina
TCGGCGAACGGTATACCAAATCCTACACACGTAAATCAATGATGATGCCACGATAAACCATATTAACAATAGAGACTAACAGGAGTCATGATCTTTTTCATATGGTTAGCCGTGGTATAGCGTTTGATTTTTAATTAAAGAACAATTTTCAGAGATCATTTATTCTTGAAAATAGAATTTTACCGTGGATTATCGATGTCGTGGACAATGTGAAATTATCGAATCGGTTGATAACGGATCACTTCATGTATAACAATGGGTTGTTTACAACTGTTTTCAGTAAAACTTGTAGAGCTATACCCAATTTATCTTGGCGTGTTTAAAGAGCGAATTGGCTTAGAGGTAAAGATCTCGCCTTATAAGGGGGAGTTTCGCGGTTCGAGAGCAAGTCCTGCCATTTGGAATTCTGCTATTTTCATTTGAAATGTAAAGCTCACCCTATGTATCATATAAAGCGCGTAACCCTATATGAAACGTATTTAACATGTTAACATTTTTTTTTTCTAGTTAACATGTCTTCTAAATTTTATTTATTGTAAATATTTACACTTATGAAATCAATATTAAGTTGTTAAACACAAAATAAGACGCTTTGTAGCGCCGAAAGCACACTGTCATCGCCGTCGTCATTGTCGTCATCATCATCATCGTCATCATAATCATCATCATCATCATCATCATCATCATCTCTCCTCATGAACTCCACTACTGTTTAATTGATGCCTATATTCATTATACCAATGCAGAAGGTGCACCATGAATATTTTGGAGTTTTCTTGCTTACATTGAGTAATCACGTGTAATATAATTGCTCCTGTAACATCATGTAAGTTTATTGATTATGCGTTGACTATTTTATTTTTTTAAATAAGAAGTTATGAGGGAAAATGTAAAATTAGATGATTATTTTTTCACTTTGCAGACACAATCTTAGCCAAAATGTGTTAGAACACGACTGCTCTTTTTGCCCCGATTATTTGCCGTATTTCTCTTAAAGAGATATATAGGAAATCAAGTCAACTTGGGTTGGGAGGCTTGGAGCATTCTCTATCCATACACCCCTCCCTATCCCCACCAATCAATGTTGGGTTCTTGTAGGGTGGCAAGAACAAAATTTTAGGATTCAACATTGTCCAGGGGAGAGAGGGGGCATTTTGAAGTAGGCCTATAAAAGTGTTCCAACACTTTTGGCTAAGATTGTAGTTCAAATCAGTTGTCAAAACTGTGTCGCTGTTATTTTTTTCTTTATTCTGGTTTTGTTATGAGATTTCTAAATAGCTGTATTTAAGAGGCTAATTTCACCATCGGCTTGACTTGATGGAATACGATGTTGGAATAATCTGAAAGTCGCTATTTTTAACACCCTTCGTATGCTTAAAACAAGGGCTTTGACCATTATTTTATGGGATTTAGTGTATTTAAAGTGACAGAAGGAGATTTTTTTGAGGATACGAATTTCTCTCAAATTTCACGGAATTGGTTGTAGACCACCTACCGAGAATGTTTCGAAGGCTATTGAACAAACAAGTACAAAAGAAAACCGCAAACTTTGTTTTGAACTTGCCTGCTATCGTAATCATCTCCATAGAACACCATGCTTTGACTTTCTGTCGTGCACGACAGAAAGTACTAAATCATCATCTTACTACATAAAGACGGCGTATTCGGCTTATTCATTTCAGGTGTGATCTAATACATTGGTAAGCATTCCATATATGCAAAAAAATGGGGTTCGACAAAATTGGGGGCGCTTCTTTCTGGAAATCTCCTCATGTCTCTTTAACCAGAAAATTTGATGCCGGGAAATGCCACTTTTTTTGGGGGGGAGGACTACCATAGAACAGACAAGGTTTCCGGTGGTGACCCTATATGAAACCAGAAACGGGGATATGGTACCCTATATCCGAGACCAGATCTGTTCAAATGGACACTATCCAAGATCCGGGGCCAGACAATATTACCAAATTGGAATTTTCACCTTGGACTTTACAATCCATTTGAGCTATTTTATGGACTGTTTGTTCTGTCTTGAGCATGATATCAACACCAAAATATCCAGAGTCCTGCAAATCTTGTCTTTCTGATAAAGTCTCTGAAAAGTGACAAATATGTGGATTTGGGGTTTCTCGGCCGGAAGTCAATCGGTACCTTAAAATTTTACCAGTGCATGATAGAAGTCTTCTAAGGCTGCCCACTCTCCTCTCCTGTTCTTGGCCATCTTCAATCTGTGTCTTGATTTCCTAGACCAATCCAAACATCTCTGGTACTGCATGAGTGGATCTGACATCACATCATACGCAGAAGACCTGACCCTCGTAGCTAGGAGCCCAGAAGGATGTCAAGAACTTGTAAATACAGTGAACCACTTCCTCAAGTGGACATGAACCATGAAGGCCAAACCAAGCAAATGCAAGTCTCATACCATGAAGAAGTTTGTCCCCAAAGGACACAAAACACAATACATTGTATACGATCCCTGCCTAGAAATAGACGGACAGCAGGTGACAACCTGAAGGACAATAACATCAGAGACATGGTAAGCACAAAGCTGACAGAATTATAAATGCTTCAAACAAGCAATGCAAGTCAACTGAGTGTGCTTAAGAAGCTACGGATATACAATAATGCTAGTGTACCCAACTGGACATGTAGTTGTGTCATAACCATCGGGGATACACACACAAGCCCCTCAAATGAACTGACCGTTTGTACAGTTTCTAGGAGGAAGGACCACCAATTTTGGCCCCCCTCAAAAATGCCACCCCCCAATCCCCCCCCCCCCCTCCCCATTTTCTACCAAGTCTGTGGTTACGCCACTGATGGTAGTTCATCTATACTTCCAAATTTCCTACATCGAAAGTCTGGAAGCTACTTGCACCAAATACCTCAAGCAATGAGCAGGTATAAGCAAATATACAGGAGAAGGAAAAACTATGGCCTGCAACTGAAAAGGCTAACCACAACAGTCAAATGTATGCAAGTAACTAAGTATCATATAAACAAGCATTCTAAAGATGGAAGTACACAAACACTACAGAAAATGCATGGAAAGTAAAGAGACGAAAGCCAGATGGAATGGTATAAAAGAATTAGAACAGAAAGAACGGCATCTAATTCTAAATGAAATGGCTAGAGGTTAGATGGGCAGAGTCGGTCTTGGTTACAAAAAGAACCAAAAGCTGATCAAAGACATGAATCGTCAAGAAGAAAGGAAATACCCCACCGTACTAATAAAAGATGTAGATGAGGAAGACATATTGGTCTTACGAATGTGCGAAACAAGGGCAGTGGTTGAATTGGGAGTCTGTCATGCAGATCCACACCTCCTAGAAGAAACTTTTGTTATGTCTGCGACGGCCAGAGGGCTGTCTTTCCACATCATTCATGTCAACCTTTTTCCCCATATCCTGCCATCTGAAGCTTGTGGGGCAAGACCACTCGAGGACTATGCTTTTATGTGTCATCATGTCATTGCCACACTGTTACCATCCTCAATGGGTGCTACTCATTACAAAGAGGAAGCTACAAATGGCGCCATCTAAAAACACTAAAGCAATCGCCACAGGTCTGGACCGTACTCGTAGAGGCAAACCAGAAAAAATAATCACACCTAGCATCGGAACGCCATCGTATACGCGCGCCTGTTGATGTTACACCTATTGAAATCCAATCTTACCAATGCATAAGCCAGACAGAGCCAACCAAACATTCTGAAGAAGACCAATGACGGGATATTCCTGATGGATGAGGAAACACATAATAGTGTTCCCTCCGGAAATCACTGAGACAGCTATAGAGACCAGATATCACCATCTTTTTACCAAAAACAATGATGAAATATGAGAGCTGACGGGTCCCTAGGAGCAGACCCTATCCAAGGCATGTGCAAGAAAGAAGCGCAATACCAAGATCTCGTGGCTAACTGTGGAAAACAGGGGTGGTAAAACAAGAGGAGGGTCCACACCTACCCGGGGGGCACTGATATATAAAGTGACTGGGAGTCGGAATGGACTGTTCAAAGCTAGGGGGCATTCGCTGAGAAACTTCAAGGGGAAAAAAAGAAGTCATTGTTGAGGAGGATGTAAAACGGGGGGTCAATCACGGAGCCTCTCACATTTTGTTAAAATGTTGTTTAGCATTTTAGTACAGTGGTGGATCAAGTTTATACTTAGTATGTTTATAAATTGAGACAAGGGGCTTATGTGAGAGGCATGAAAAGAAATAAGGGTCATTCAGTTGACATTTTATAAAAATGGGACAATTTTTAGTGAGTTGCACCACCCCCCCCCCCGAACCCTACTTTTCCAATATAAGTAGGAAGCAGAGGTTTCTGCAATATCAGTCAACATAGGCCTGCAGCCTTGGGCATTCCTAAAGGAAAAGAGAAAGGCATAATAACCATACAGCAGCCAAGTCAGGAGTAAGCAGTCATCTGGCTAAGCAGGAAGATCAATGCATTCAACAGATGGAGCTAACAATCAACTCCTCAGCAATCTGCGCTAGGGAAGTGGAATGGTTGAGCACTCACAAAACCAGGTTTAATCCGCTAAAAAGTCTGGTCCAAAGCAAGCGACCTCAAGACCACACGGTAACAAAAATGCATCATAAGGGGAGGGGACAAGAGGAGTGAGGGAGTGACGTGAGGGAGGGATGGACCGGTGAGTGAGTGAGTGAGGGAGAGAGAGAGAAAGTAAAGAGACCGACGAGAGAGAAGAGAGAGAAGGAGAGAGAGTGTGTGTGAAGTGAGTGTGCGTGTGTGAGTGAGAGGAAGAGATCTTAAAACGGATTAATAAAAAAGTATTTTGGTTCCGAAAGTGAAGGGCTAGGTGTCCAATCGAAACTATTCCTCATCTATCATATGTCGGGCACTTACACCACTACGGTTAGGTAGGATGGCCTCGGGCATAGTTCCCTTTTTCAAACTTAGCTTGTAGGCCTACTCAATGATGACCCCATATCCCCATTTATCACAAGTTTGCCACAAAAGCATCAACATTTTGGAATAATTGAACAACCCAATTCGTAGTAATTTGAAACTCTGGAGAAGAGAGGCCATCTATTATTTGAATTGTTACCTAAACGGCAAGGAACCAGACATTAATATTTGAAATGGTGGAAAAGAGAGTAAATTGACTTCGTATCACTTCCCCTTTCTTCTTCTTTCCCTTACTCTCTTTCCCTCGTTTTCTATTCTTTGGAGAGCGTAGAGGTTTTAGACCCGGGCATGGCTATTTTCTGACTTATTCACTATTGAAGGCTGTTTGCTGAATTACTAATTACAAATCCTTCTTATGACACAGACATTTTTCGAACTAACAAGTGTAGTTTACTTCGCCAATTGACCAAGAACCCCAATGGGCGCTCTTAAATCAAGTGGCAGTTCTCGAACCACAAAGGTCCACCTGCTTTTGCGGATAGTTGTAAGACAAAGCAGCACACCAGATTGCAACTGCACTTGTAGAGTGTTCCCAAAGATACAGTGGAGGATTGCAGATATTCCCCCTTACAAAACCCATACACAACAACCCCCCGCACCCACTCCCCAACCTCCCACAACACCGAACCCCTGCCCAACACCCCACCCTATTCCCAACACCCCGCAACAAACCCATCACCCCCACTCCTCCCCACACCATTTGCAACAACCCCACCCCCTCCCAACACCCTGCAACACCCCACCCCTCCCCACCACCTCCCCAACCACACCACCCACTCACCCCATCACCAACACCCCAACCACACCCCCACCCCTCCCCAAACACACTGCAAAAACCCTGCAACACCCCGCAACACCCACCCACTCCTGCACCACCCTGCAACACCCCACTCCCTCCCCACCACACTGCAAAACCCCACTCCCTCCCCCAAAACACCCCGCAACAAAAACCCTCTTCCCCAACCCCCGCAACCCCACTCTGCAAACCACACTCCCTCCCCTTCCCAAGACCCCACAACACCCACCCCATCCCAACAACCCGCAAACATCCCACCCAAATCACCCCACCCCACAACACCATACCCTCTACAACACCCTGCAACACCCCACCCCAAACACCCAGCAGCATCCACCCCGTAACAAAAAAAAAACGAACAAATAAAAAAGCGAGAACAAAAAAAAAACGAAAAAAAAACAAATACGGAAAATCTAAAAAAAAAGAATAGAAAAAAAAAAAAAAAAGAAAGAAAAAAAGAAAAACACAAAAAAAAAAAACAAAAAAAAAAAAAAAAGAAACAGACCACAAACGAAAGAACAAAAGAAAAAAAACTACAAAGAAAAACCTAATCCCAAAAACAAAAAAAAATAGAAAACAAAAAATTCATGGAAAACAAATAAATAAACAAAAAAAAAACGAAAAAGGCAAAAAAATAAAATGGTAAAAAAAAACACAAGAAAAAAGAAAAATAAAAAAAAAAACCGCACAAAACACAGCAACAAACACAAACCCAAAACACCCAAAAACAAACAAAAAAAAAATACACGTCCACAACACCCTGAAAAAAACAAAAACATCCCAAAACCCTCAACACCCCAGACACAACCCAACCTACTCAACACTTCCCCAAACACCCCTCAAAAACCATCCCCACCACCCCACAACACAACAAACCTAGCCCCAACCACAAACACCCCACCCCTTCCCCAACACCCCGCAAAACACCCCACCCATTCCAACACCCAGCAACATCCCACCCAACACCAGCCACACTTCACCTCCCACCACCCAGCAACACCCACCCCGCAACACCCCTCCCCAACACCCTGCAAACACCCCACCCCCTCCTAAGCACCCCGCAACACCCCAGGCCCCTCAAAACACCCAACACAACAACACCCCACAATGCAACACCCACCCCGCAACACAACCACTGCAACACCCCATCCCCAACACCCAGGGCAACACACCATCCCCAACACCCAGAAAACCCCATACCCAAAACCCAGCCAAAAACAAACACAACCCCAAACACCCACAACACCCCACCCCTCCCCAACACCCCGCAAACCCCCATCCCATCCCCAACCACCCCGCAAAACACCCCACCCCTCCCCACACCCGCAACACCCAACCCCTCCCCAACACCCCCCACCCGGAATCACCCCACCTCCCAACACCCTTCCCTCCCCAAACAATCTGTAACACCCCACCCTCCAACGACCCCAACCCCACCCAACACCTTGCAAACACCCCACCCCGCATCACCACACCCAGCAACACCCTTCCCTCCCCAACACCTTGCAACACCCCACCCGCATCCCCACACCCCGCAACACCCTTCCCTCCCCAACACCCAGCAACACCCCACCCCACAACCCAACCCCACAACACCAAAAAACCCCACCCCCTCCCACACACCCAGCAAAACACCCTCCCCAACAAACCCTCAAACCCCATCCCCACCCCCAACACCCTCCCCCAACACCCCTCCTCAAACACCCTCCCAACACCTCCCAAACACCCCACATCTCCCAAGACACACAACACCCCACCCCCTCCCAACCCCCGCAACACCCACCCAACACACGCAGACAATCTCCCCTCCCCAACACCCAGCAACACCCACCCCGCCACCACCCCACCGTTCACTGAACGGCAGAAAGAAAAGAAATATTGCCATATCCAATGTACTGGTTCAGCTATACGCAATTAAACATATTTAATAGATTCAATTGGCATCACCAAGTGCCACTTTAATGGCCCACAGCACTTTTGATGCCGAATTATGATTCACACAAACGACGAATGCCAGACAAGTCTGTTAGGCAGTGAAGAAAGAAAGTTTGCCTATCACGATGTAGTTCAGCGATACGCAAGCAATTATGCATATTAATTAGCTCATTACATACCTAGCCACAATTCAATCTTACTTTCAAATTGCAAAAAAGATGAGCACCATAAAAACGGCTTTCATGCAATGAAGGAATTTGGGTATCGATGAACGTTTAAAAATATAGCAATTACACAGATGTTATTGCACATTAATTAGCTCATTGCATACCTAAGTACCTAAAATACGCCCAAAAATTAATGAGGTCGAGAACTCATCGACCCGCTCCTTTCCACCAGTTACATCATCATATTGGATTATGGAAACTTTAGATAACTTGTACACAAGCTTTTTTCTTAAATTATGCAAATTAGACACTTTAATTCGCATCCTTTTCTACACAATGCCACTTTTGATCCAATTTCGGATTCACACAAAAGAAGAACTGGCATAGTATTCTGTTCATTGCAGCGAAAGGAGAATTTTGGCCATGGATGTATTGTTTCAGAGATACAGTATTACGCATATTTAATTAGTCATTTTGCATTACCTAAGCCGCATAGTATACCACACTTTCAAATTGCAAAAAAAGATAGATGCGCACCATGATAGGTTTCTGCAGTGAAGGAATTTCCGTATCCGGAGTACGGTATTCAATATTCTGCAATTACGCTGTATTTGCATATTAATTAGCTCATTTGCATACTTTAATTTGCCCGAAATACGCCCGAAATCTCATCAGGTCGAGAACAGCTCCAGCCCGCTCCCTTCCACAAGTTACATCATCATAAGCCTTACCCGGGGGAACTCAGGAAAATTTGTACCCAGGCATTGCGGGGAAAATTTCGTAAATGATGCAAATAATTTAGGTCCAAAATCTAATCTAATCAGGTCGAGAAAACTCATGGAACGCCCGGGATCCTAAATAAATCGGGTTAGGACACTCGATCAACGAAATGGATATGCATACTTGCACATGATCTGCTTGAAATCCGTTACTTATGGATCACCGGTCGAACGTGGAGCTGTTCCCGACTACGCATTCCCGATAACGTAATACTGCATAAATAATTAGGTTCCTTATCGTACATGGTGGCGCTTTAAAACTATGGCAAAAGATTAATGCCTGAAAAAGAAACGCTAACATTTATTTTTTACCCTGTGCCCAGTACTTTTTTTCTACATGTCTTAAAGCAAGGCCCTCACCCCTTTAGTTGGGGCGTTCTTCCGTTTTATGTAAACTTTTCCGATTATGGCCTATATTATGCCTGACACTCTCCGTTAAGGTGGTATTAGATAATTTTTCAACCGGCGATGATTACAACATTTTTGGGCTTTCTTTTCAAGATTCATCTCACTGCATTACTAGCCTGCGAATCGTATATGGTATTTGGACACAGTGTCACCCACAGATTACTGGGTGTCACCGCCTGGACCCGCTCCTTTCAACCAAGTTACATCATCGGAGCCCTTACCCTTACAGAAAACTCCAGATAAATCTTAAACAAGCACTGGAACAGGACGGCGGGCAGAAGACAGCATGACAGACAGGGAGTCGTTGACAGACAGGAGAAAGTGTTGACTAAGTTCTCTGCCGAAGACAAAGTTAGGTTCAGGCGAGATCGGCGAGGACAAAAAACTGTGCTATTATTGCCAGAATTTACAGTGCGTTAGGGATGGCATGTCCTACCACGGTGATTTTTTTTGGCAAAGAGGGGCGCTATAAAAATGATCTGGACTTTTTGGAGTTGGTGCATAGATTCAGTCAAGGAGGATTTAAATTAAAAATAGTCTTCGAGGAAAAAGCTAAAAACAAGTTAAAATTAAACTAGCCCTTGCGCTATAAAGGTGCGCGTAAAAATGTAAAGAGGAAAGGTAAAATATGGTGTTTCATTTTGGGAAAAGGTTTTAAAAATGCAGATCGCTCATTGATGCCACACCATCGATGGTTGGTTTAATTAATTGTAAAAAAAAAAATAAAAATCTTACTTACATTAGGCTAGGCATAAGCTTTTCCGCTCACTGTAATTGTAGATTAAGGCACTTTTAATATAATACCGCATGACCGAACCGGGAAGAAAACATACAATGGCAGTGCAGTGTGTGGAAAATGGATAAAAACATCTCTAAGTCTGACTCTGAGAGTGAATGTGTAATATGAATTGTGTTGCTGCTCATGTGCTGCATTGAGTTCAAAGAAGGTTTCATAATCTTTAACTGCACTGTGCAGTTGCTGTGTCAGTGAAGTATGAATTGACTTTTAATCCTTTATTAATAATAATATTTAAAAATATAGCAATTACACAGATGTTATTGCACATTAATTAGCTCATTGCATACCTAAGTACCTAAAATACGCCCAAAAATTAATGAGGTCGAGAACTCATCGACCCGCTCCTTTCCACCAGTTACATCATCATATTGGATTATGGAAACTTTAGATAACTTGTACACAAGCTTTTTTCTTAAATTATGCAAATTAGACACTTTAATTCGCATCCTTTTCTACACAATGCCACTTTTGATCCAATTTCGGATTCACACAAAAGAAGAACTGGCATAGTATTCTGTTCATTGCAGCGAAAGGAGAATTTTGGCCATGGATGTATTGTTTCAGAGATACAGTATTACGCATATTTAATTAGTCATTTTGCATTACCTAAGCCGCATAGTATACCACACTTTCAAATTGCAAAAAAAGATAGATGCGCACCATGATAGGTTTCTGCAGTGAAGGAATTTCCGTATCCGGAGTACGGTATTCAATATTCTGCAATTACGCTGTATTTGCATATTAATTAGCTCATTTGCATACTTTAATTTGCCCGAAATACGCCCGAAATCTCATCAGGTCGAGAACAGCTCCAGCCCGCTCCCTTCCACAAGTTACATCATCATAAGCCTTACCCGGGGGAACTCAGGAAAATTTGTACCCAGGCATTGCGGGGAAAATTTCGTAAATGATGCAAATAATTTAGGTCCAAAATCTAATCTAATCAGGTCGAGAAAACTCATGGAACGCCCGGGATCCTAAATAAATCGGGTTAGGACACTCGATCAACGAAATGGATATGCATACTTGCACATGATCTGCTTGAAATCCGTTACTTATGGATCACCGGTCGAACGTGGAGCTGTTCCCGACTACGCATTCCCGATAACGTAATACTGCATAAATAATTAGGTTCCTTATCGTACATGGTGGCGCTTTAAAACTATGGCAAAAGATTAATGCCTGAAAAAGAAACGCTAACATTTATTTTTTACCCTGTGCCCAGTACTTTTTTTCTACATGTCTTAAAGCAAGGCCCTCACCCCTTTAGTTGGGGCGTTCTTCCGTTTTATGTAAACTTTTCCGATTATGGCCTATATTATGCCTGACACTCTCCGTTAAGGTGGTATTAGATAATTTTTCAACCGGCGATGATTACAACATTTTTGGGCTTTCTTTTCAAGATTCATCTCACTGCATTACTAGCCTGCGAATCGTATATGGTATTTGGACACAGTGTCACCCACAGATTACTGGGTGTCACCGCCTGGACCCGCTCCTTTCAACCAAGTTACATCATCGGAGCCCTTACCCTTACAGAAAACTCCAGATAAATCTTAAACAAGCACTGGAACAGGACGGCGGGCAGAAGACAGCATGACAGACAGGGAGTCGTTGACAGACAGGAGAAAGTGTTGACTAAGTTCTCTGCCGAAGACAAAGTTAGGTTCAGGCGAGATCGGCGAGGACAAAAAACTGTGCTATTATTGCCAGAATTTACAGTGCGTTAGGGATGGCATGTCCTACCACGGTGATTTTTTTTGGCAAAGAGGGGCGCTATAAAAATGATCTGGACTTTTTGGAGTTGGTGCATAGATTCAGTCAAGGAGGATTAAAATAGTCTTCGAGAAAAAGCTAGAAAACAAGTTAAAATTAAACTAGACCTCTGCGCTATAAAGGTGCGTAAAAATGTAAAGAGGAGTAGCAGATCTTGTGTTTCATTTTGGGCAAGGATGCAGACTGCAGTCGCATCATTGATGCCACACCATCGATGGTACTTCATTGTAAAAAAAAAATCAAAATCTTACATTACATTAGGCTAGGCATAAGCATTTACCGCTCACTGTAATTGTAATTCAGGCACTTTTAATATAATACCGCATGACCGAACCGGGAAGAAAACATACAATGCAGTGCAGTGAAAATGGATAAAAACATCTCTAAGTCTGACTCTGAGAGTGAATGTAATATGAATTGTGTTGCTGCTCATGTGCTGCATGAGTTCAAAGAAGGTTTCATACATATTTTTCACTGCACTTGCAGTGCTGTGTCAGTGAAGTATGAATTGACTTTTAATCCTTTATAATAATAATATTAATAAACTGAACTAGGGCTAGGCCTACATTATGCTAGTATGTATGATCATGGCCATTCCTAATCCTAGCTAGACCTAGCTAGCTAGGCCATTCACAGAGACTGTTCATGACTCATGGGTTCATGACTAAGTTATTCCACCTGCCATGCCTGCTCTGCCTCTGTTTGTGCTCTGGCTGAGGCCTGACTTGACAAACAACCATGCTTGAGGTGGAGGCCTATCGTAGGCCTATCGTAGAACTAGACATGGCATGCTAGTAGTAGTACTAGTCTCGTCATGCTTGTTATTGTGTTAGCAAGGCCTAGCTAGACTAGACTCATATGCTCATGCACTAGTACGTGAGCTAGTAGTAGTAGTAGTACGTTGGTTGGTTGGTTGGTTAGATTGAATGGCGCTTTCAGCAACAATGGCTATGTGTGCCAATTACTATGTAGACTACAATCCCTAATCCAATTCACATCAGTAGACAATGGCAGACACAGGGGTTATGTTGTACTACTTGCATCTCAAACACAAAAAAAACGGTATCGTTTCGGAGCCACAGCAGGCTGAGTCAACCGGTTATGGTAGATAGGCTGCGCACCACAACTATACCTGTACTACGTCTATGCTGAACATAACCATATCCAAGCCTGCTACCCATCTTTCCCTGTTAGCTCACGCAAACTATCTCCGGCCATATCTAAAGCTCGAGTCGCTAGGAACTGCTCAGTAGGGATAAGAATGATTCAAAGCATTAAACCGGGCTAGAACAACACCAGTAAACCTGTGCTATCCGTCTGGTACCATGTGGAGGTGGGGATTGGGCTACCCGCATACATTAACTATACCGGCACGTTGGGACCTTACCAGACATAGTAGTACTACAAGTCTAGGCCTATGTTTTAGGCCTATGACATCTATGTTTTATCTGCCTTGAGTCAGTGACATCAGTGTGCTATGCAATGTCTAGATATTGTACCATTTTCAGTAACATAACAGAGAGTGTTAAAAATTCTGCTAGTTTAAATATTTTATACAAAAACAAACTGAAGGAGGTTGTGTTTTACTTTGAGTAATTTCTTGCTTTATACTTCATGGATCATTTTTGGTCTCCTATTTAAAGTTTATTTCATTATATTTTGTATCATTCTTAAGTTAATTAGAATAGAATTGTATTTGTATTTACCACGCACATGTGGAAGAACAATACCGTATTGTTCCTAATAAACGCCCCTGGGGCGGTGCATTTTTCAAAAGGGAGGGTGTTTATTACAGTAAAAAATGGAAAGTAAAAAATCCTGCAAAAAACGCTTACACACGCTTATTTTCGCTGATTACCAATAATACTAACGAACGAGTAAGGGGACGCTGTTTACGCACCTCCCAAGGTCAAAGTTCCATACTAATTAAACTATTACAACTGCACAAGAGCGATTATGATACGAATTACGACAGTCCCGCCCATTAAATCATGTGATTTAGGTAAGCTTAACTCATTTTCTTGAATTGTTTTATCGAAAAATCGTAGGGGGCGTTTATTAGAGCAGGGGCATTTATTAGGAACAACACGGTATTCTGTATTGAACATGTGATTGTTTACTGTGATTAAATAAAGTTCTACTAGTACTACTATTGACATCTATTGAGTACTAATAAGAAGTCTACTCGTGAGTCGTATATCCCTTATGGTACATCCCTAGAGGAAAATAACTACCAACCTGATGATCACCTGCAAAAGTAAAAAAGGGAGGTAGTTTTATCTTTCTTGTTAGATCTAAGGGTAATTTCCCCCTAAAAACAAGGCAGGGTCCACACCCATGATTCTTGAAAAGTGGCAAAAAATGGCATTTAGGGATGTACATGTACGGGATATAGTATCAAGCCTAGCCTAGGCTTACTCTTTATCTACCTTAGTCAGATCAGGCTAGGGCCAGGCCTAGACCTGGGCCGGGCCTAGCCTAGCCTAATGAAACTACTTTATCAGATCCAGAAGGCTTCAAAACAGCAGTAACCAACCACTTTAAAGTATTAAACCAAGGAAACAGCACGAGATTAAATAAAACCATATAGACCTATAGCAGATCACCATACCCTGACCGTTTGACTCCTCTTTGGAGCGTTGACCAGTATCCAATCTGAAGTCTAGACCATAGCCAGACTTAGCCTAAAAGTCAAACTACAGTGGGATTAATAATTACTTGGACAGGAGATACGCACACCTCATGTAAGCGCAACAAGCTGCGTGGAGGTTCGGCGCATTCAACCAATTGCGCGCCGTGAAACGAAGTGTGATGTTCCCCCTGGCTCACGCAGTCCACGCTCGGGTGTATTTGATTCTTTCCAACACATTAATCAGACTGTAAGGCCAAGTTGAAGACTGAAATGAAACCTACTTAATTTGCAGTAGGCTATGCCTAGCTAACTAGCTATCTTGTAGTACTGAGAAGTACAGTTGCCGCAAATAAATCGTAGCCAGCGTGGAACACTTGGAACGCATACATCAATGCGGTATTAGTATGGGCGTATTTACACAGCTCTGTAAATGAGATGCATGCATGCATGCACCCTGTGGCCTACGCTGAATGCTGTAAGTACGTGGCAGGTATCTAATATGCTGGCCACGATTCTTCTGCAGAAACTGTAGTAATAGATCTTGTGATAGTAGTAGTAGTACAGCAGCAACAGTAGTAGTAACTTAGTAGTAGTAGTAGCAGACTGATGAGTGCCGTAAGTTACATACCGTACATGACATACCGGTAGTTACAGGGTGAGTCAAAAAAAACTTGACCCTAGTTGTGTCTACCATTTTGAATTTTCAAGTAATATATATCTAACAAATGTGATATCATCTGAAAGCTTAGTTCATTATCTTTAATTTGCTGCAAAAATCATTCACATCGGTTAGGTATAGACCGAGTTACAGTCGTTTGAATGAAGCAGTCGGTTTTCTGCACTGTCCACGGAATCACATTTGCTTATTCGGGCGCCGTGCATTCAAATGGGAATCCGTGGAAAGGGTGAAAACTGAACTACTTGATTCAAAAGACTGTTGCTCGGCCTATGCTTAACCGATTGGAATTATCTTTGCAGCAAATTAAAGATAATGAAATAGGCTTTCCGATGATATCACTTACGTTATATATACATTATTTAAAAACTCAAAATGGCGGACACAATCCGGGTCAAGTTTTTTTTTACTCACCCTGTATTTATGGTTTATGGTGATTCGCGATAACAGAAGGCCTAACTTTTGGCCATAGCCGGGGCCTTGTTTGAGTTTAATGGCTCTAAAACAGCAAACCTATGTTATCTTCCTTTAGCTTTGACGTGAAAATTGTAGTAAGGCCTAGCATTAGATTGCAAAAGGCAATCCTTCACTTTGGATACATTGGAGTAGTACTAATAGGTTTTATTTTGTGGTTTATCTTTCACTTGAGCCTGGTTTAAATTTTTTAGCCCTTGTCGTTGTTCATTTTAAGGGTTTGTATGTTTTCCTTGTCATATGGGCCTAGTCCTAGTAGGGTAAAGTCAATTAAATCTTAGATCTAGCATTGAGGCAACTATCGGAAAACAATGTTTACCAAATAATATTTTGGTCAGAAAATTGTGCAAAACACACATTTCTTTGCTTTATCGAACACAAAGATTTCAAGGGGATAACCATATTAAATGTACATATTTTACACGTAGCCTTTTCCTTCCTCCCACAGCATTGTTCAGCATCAGTTTCCAGATGTATCTGATCTGTCTTCTGTAGAATATTGGTGGACTTTACAATGAAGAAGCAGGCAAAAAGAGGAATTCTCTCCAAGAAAAGCAGAGGTGTGTACATAATACTGATTTTAAAACAACTTACTGACTGGGCTTATTGGGCTTACTGAAAAAAATATTTCACTGCAGCCATGATGATTAAGATTAAAGAGACAATGGCACATTTGAAAAATAGTGCATCCTCACGATTTTTCAAAATTGATATGGTTGATATGGTTTTTGCATGGTTGTATTAAAGCTTTCATACATTAGCAACCTGAACTGTTTTAAGACCAAATCAGCGCACTTATGGGTAAACAGAACGACTTTTATAATTAATGTCGCCGGTGACATTTATTCAGCAGACGACGGAAATGGCGTTTAACACAAGAAAACACACGCTGGAGCCTGATTCCCATGGCATGAACCCTGTTTGACCGGTCTGTGACCTTTGTGGTTTTAATATCAATGAGAAAGAGTCTATGATATTCATACAGTGAGTCAAAAAAAACCCTACATTCAGAATAAAAAATAATTAAATAGTTAAGAATTGTTTTTGCTCACGTTTGCTATGGTTATAAAGAAGGATAAACAGGCTTTCAGAAAACGTTATTTGGTGTCATTTGGACTTTGGAGAAAGAAGTTATGCCTATTTTGCTGAGAGACTTCAAAATCCTGTTTGGCCGATTTTGAGCCAAACAAAGATGTATCGCTTACATAAAGTAACATGGTTTTCAGCAGTGATTTGAGTACAAACATTTAACACCAAATTATTATTGAACAATAGAAGGTGGGAGAGTAATTGAATGATTATAAAAATAATATCCCAGAGATTACAAAAGAAAATGCTAAGTAAAAACATTTCAATTTCCTAAATAAGAAATTCAAGATAGCTGGTGTAAGACCAAAGTTTACTTTGGTTCAGCAAGATTTCATGGTTTTAACCTACAACGAAACTTGGGAGCAAAAGTGAAACCATAGAAAGTTTTGTATTCCGCTTGAAAACAGCAGTGCAATAATGAATTTTAAGATTTAATTCCGATTTATTTACAGAAAAATTCAGCTTTAGTTCTTCTTGCAATTTATGGACGCTGAGTATACTGTATTTGTGCAAATAATTACCTTAGAGATGTAAAACAAAAAACTCTGAGCAGTTTCATTATGTTCATGAACTGAGACATTGATTTGGATTGATTTTCAATAACTGGCTCTTTATGATTGGACAATGGTAATTTAATTTTTTGAAGATATTTTATAATTATGTTACAAAATAGACCATTTTTGGAACTGATCTGTTTTTGTCGAGAAGAAATCGATACAATCTGAAATTGCATGTGTGAATTGTCTTTGCTATAATGTGTTATGGTATACGTCGGTGTCAGTCTCTCCGCATTATATGGCTAAAATCGGCCAAACTGAATTTTTAGGTCTCTCCGCAAAATTGACATAGTTTCTGAACCCAAAGCCCGAAAGACACCAAATAAAAATCTTCTGATAGCCTGTTTATCTCTGTAAACAACCAAAGCAAACATTGAAGCAAAAATAACATTTAACCTTGAAGAAAAAATCTTTCCTGAATGTAGGGTTTTTATTGACTCACACTGTACATGTTTATTGACTAAGTTAAGGCAAACTTAAAGTTGGCATACAAATTACCTGGATGTCTTTAACCTCTTATTAATGTCACTATCTGTTTGTGGGTATGTTATTTTTATATGTAAAATATATCTGTATTCCTCCAAATGACTATTATTTGCAATCAAATTGAAGAAATTTCATATTTTGTGAAAATGTGCCAGTGCTGCTTTACAAGGCACTAACAGTGATTTGATAAATCAGAAAATTGAAAAAATCATCAAAAATCAGATTTTTGTATGTTTGTAACAAGAACAGGTATCCTAACATGGCCTGCAATTGATAGAACTAGAAGCAACCTAATAAGGACAAAATCAGCAATTTTAGTCATTGCTGTCCGTAAGGACACTTACGGACACGTAATTCAATGGAGATTCGTATCTTTGCACACTGCCATTTTCTTCCTTTTCTGTTAATTCTACAGTTGGAAAAAGTAACTTATGAGAATTCTACAGATTTATCCTTCACTTTTAAACTATTCCTCCAAATTTCAAATATTGATAGTGTCTTTGAGGTTTCAACCAAATTGTAGTCTGTCAGAATTATTTCTACCAGTTGATAATTACGAGCTATGAACGGCGACTATGAGATGCTGATCGTATATAGCTACTAATTTGATTTGTTAAAGGGATAAGCAGCAATAATTCGAGAGAGTCTACTGCATTTCATACAATGATTGTGATTGGTTGGTTACTCAATTTGTTCATTTGGGTTACCAATTACAGCAGCTTTTCTAAAATATTTCACTCCACTCTTTCTGAGGGATACCATCATTCTAACAATGTACCTGATTGGTTCAATAAACGGTATCGCCTTCTTTTTAACCAATCGGCCGGTAGTTCTCAGGGGGTTAAAAAAATGTGGAAATGTATTTTTAGCTTATAAAACAAAGACAAGTATGTCCAATTTCATATAACTACCTTAATGTAGGAACAAACACATAAAACAGTGGGAAAATGAAGTATTTTATTAAATTTGTCATACCGTCTCCCGCAAATACACATACAGTGATGGCGTCTCAAAATCTACACTAAACAGCTGATTGCGGTTTACACCAGTACAGAATAAACAAATATCATAAATTATCAATAATATTCGTGTTTGAGGTCAAACTGTACAGGTCATGGTGCACAATATTACGCTTATAAATCTGGGATAGTCAAAGAAAAAGGCTTTTTTGATCTCAAGTTAGAATTTTGATACGCGCGTATAGAAATTAAAGAATCAGATAAAAAGTACTGCCTTGTTTTTAATACACCCATTTCAAGCCAACCACTTGCAGGTTATATTAGCACATCCATGTCAGTAATAAAGATACCAAAATACAAATTTTGATGATTTTTTTGATGTTTCAGATCGCAAATCGCTGCTCATCCCATTAATCTAGCATGTTATTCCTCCGATATACAAGGCCTATCTCGATATCTCCCCAATATGTGAAATTTATTAGGCCTACCTGTAGGTTTCTATGACCCTTGCTTTTAATTGTTATAACCGAATGACAGCACAAACAAATAATATTTTAATAGTAATATAATTATTTTGTCATAATGATGTAACAAAGTGTTCTTATTGCAGAAAATAGAGCAGAAGATGATTCACTTGACTTGACAGATGGGGATAAATTAACATCTCCAGTAAAGAAGCGACCAAGGCTTTCCAGGAAGAAATCCAAGGATGAACCTAGGCTATCATCACCACCAACAAGGTTATTCAAACAAAAACTTTTCTGATTTGTGGTATCATTAAAAGACTACAATATTGTGGCGGACGGTATGAATTATTTCCATGTATTGGAAATGTCATTAACAAAAATAGTATTCTGTAGCATAGTACTCCTGGTTCCTGGAATGCTATCAAGTTGAGGATATCGCAGAGTACACTCATGAATATGCCTCCCCAACCAGCAATTGGAGCACTGTGTGTTGGTTTAGTGCAAGAAAGTGTATTGATTTGTTTGTTTCATTTTTACCTAACAAATTGCACAATAAATATTTCTTTATTTCTTGTATTATCATACTTCTAAATTTAAAGAATAATGTATCAAACGCCTAGAAAATCTACAATGCACAACATGTAAAAAACAAGCAGAAATGTCTTGATCCCACCAACTTATTCATCTACTCATGAGAATTAAAATGGTATGTTTCCCTATCAAAGGTCATTATAGTAGATTCAACCCATCATGTCACCTCTAGTACTTTTCCAAAGGTATGAGCTTTTGAATGAGGGGGATGTGCATTGGGTGTAAATTCCACACTAAATCTGTTGAAACATGTAGTACTACAGAATTAAGGAACCACGTCCGGTTTGTCACGATACGCTTATCGCCGCAACGATTGCAACTATAGCTTTTCGTATCGTGACCTAACCCATGTTTTATCGTTGCTGAAGGCAGGCTTACACACTGTAGATGCTAGCTTTCAGGAAGAAGGGTCACGATACGGCGACGATAGAGGATTTAACAACCTACATTTTACGAGAGGTCACTGTCTACTGACACAACTTGAGTCTTTAGAATACGTAATTGCCTACTTCATTTTATTGCCACTCACCCGAATAAAACTCAGGCAACAATAGGCGGGGTGATCAGCACAAAATACGCGGCAGATATAATCAATATTTGGCGAAGCAGAACTACTCGTTTACCTGTGTACACAACAGGGAATTCGTTGTCGTGGAAACTTCAACACAAACTACAATTTGACAATATTCAACAAGAGAAAGAGAATTAAACATGTGAAACAAAATAGACTATTCTGTCCCACACGACGAAAGTAAGGCAACTTCTGGCTGATCCCTAGGGAAAAATTACTAAAAAGATTCAACATTTCGTAGAAAGAACATCGCTAAAAGAAAGAAACTAACCGTTTTGTCACTTATTTTTTGGCCTTGTGCTACGAAATAGTTTTACCCCAATTCCAGTGCATGTTAATAAATTCAGTTTGAAATGAACAAATTGACAAAGTTTTACAAATGTACGAAATTTACTAAACCAAGATTTTGTTATTTCGATGCATGATTTACTTTCAGTTTTGTTAGAAGATATATAGATTATAGATCTTAATTACCAACACACCAACAATATACAAAACAGATATATTACGTATTGCTTTAATCAACTCTCTTTATTTTCTGTTTCTTTTATGAAATGGTGGTAGGCCTATAAGGGTTAATATAAAGGTTTGTGACATGTAAAACCTTAAAATGTTACCGCCCGTTTCGACAGTGATATTTAAAAACAATAACAAATCAAAAACCATTTTAATGATTTTCACAAAGATAGCGCCAATTAACTAGATCAAATGTAAAATTATGAAAACAGATAGGCCGACATGGCAATAAAGTTTGTGTCGTTTACCAGTGGGCATTAAGTTGTAAAATGCAATTTCTTTGGCCCCGGCCGAGACTCTTTTCTTTTATTTCGGGAAAAAGGCGTGAGGAAAATGTTTAAAAATAAATTCAAAATATTCCTTATGGCGCACACTTAAAAGGTACATGCGGTTCGGCTATAGCTGAAGACACTGTTTTTTACCAGTTTATATATTTGGTGGAGTCGTTGGTGGAGTCAAACGACTCCACCAGCTAAATCAAAAGCAGATTATTATTGGCATCAAAGAAATAGGGAAAATACAGCGAGTCTGGAGTGATAAAGACATCTCATCTCACTCTCCACCAAAATTACGACTTTGTTTAATTCACTAGTCAATCCAGTGCTTCTGTTATGTGGCCGCTGAAACCTGAACCATCAAAAAGAATGACATGAAGAAGTTGGAAGCATTGGAGATGCGATGCTACAGATAAATCCTTAATATCAGCTGGTAGGATAAGATCCGGAATGAAGAAGTTCTGGCAAGAATCTCCTCCTGCAACTTTTCACGCAACCAAAATGTCCTAGCTCGCAATGCCTCGCAGCTGACATGTTTGGTCACTTGTGCAGAATGAACAACATCCGCCTACCAAACGCATTTTTATGGAAACTGTCGCAGGCACAAACAGACAAGGGAAACCAATGAAGAGATGGGAAGATGACCTCATTTGTGGGCACCACCTTCCACAAGGCATATTTTGAATCGCAAGATTAGGAATAGATGGGGTCTAAATTTTGTTCAGAGGAGCCACGTCCTATGGGACACGGCGCATAGATAGATAGATAGATAGATAGATAGATAGATATATTTACCTGCGCAAGATTTCATCTTTGTAACCAGGTAAAGTGTATAGCCCCCCTGATTAGAAATGTAATAGTAGTACGGAAATTTTGTTTACGTAGGCCTACTAGATACAAAACAACGACATTAAAAGTACTATCTTTGGCTAAGTGCCTGTTCAAATTGACAAAATCCCTATTTTTACGTTGTATATAAGAATATACACGAAGACTATTTTGGCTCAAAACCATCCCTATTGTTTAATGAAAATACGAAGATATTTCCAATTTCGAAGCATTGAATTTTGACAGAGTGTTAATGTTCAGAAAATTCTGGGTGGGCCAAACTGGCATTAACAAGTATAATTAAAATATCACCTTAAAAAGGAAAATAAGATTTGCAGTTCAATCAATTATCACCGATTCAATAAAGGTTAGAATCTACGCTTGTCCCTTTTGATCATTTGGTGCTGGGTCCCTCTGGCTTTTGGCGCGTGCCCGTTGCATTTTCATTTAAGTATTGAACTGTTTTTTGCATCTTGTATTGGTATAGGCTACCAGTCTTACTTCAGTATAACTAATCACCGTTTATAGGCAATAATCACCGGTATATAAGCATAATTATTTCGGGTACTCAAACTTTCACTCCACACATTACGTTATGATTTTGCACAACATTAACCGTTATCCACCAGACACACACCAGGTACAAATGCATACTGTCCAAACTACAAACACCTATACTGGAGAAACAGTCTCGCACACCCGCAAACCACAACCCACCACACACACACCTCACCACACACAAACTCACACAAACCACACCCCAACACACACACACACCCACACACACAACTGACAATTAACTGTTTTTTTATTAATACATTAAATTCACCAAAGGGAAAAAGGTGCACTTTTTGCCGATTTTTTTTTATTAAAGATAAACTTGACAGCGAGGGGCTTAGGAAAAAGGGTTACGGGCATTGCGCGACCGAGAAAGTTTATAATTTTCAGCCCCAGCTTCCCTCCCGGTAAATACATCCTGCTCCACATAAATCCATGCGATTACCATGGACATGACGCAAATTGGACGACGAAGCCTCTTTTTATTTTACATCGTGCTAGGATGTTTGACACCCACACAATAATCTTTCTTTCAATAAACTAACGCTTTTCTAAACTAATATTTTGCTGTGCTAGCAACTTCACACCATGCACCACATATCTTTCTTGAGACTGACACGCTTTTTTTTTCAAGCTGATTTTAAAGTTCAAGTGCATTCTAACAAATAGTTTACCTGTGTTAGAATTTTAAATACCACATGAAACTGGCGCTTTTTAAAATGTATTTTGCTTGTGCTAAGATTTTAACATCACATAATACTATTTTTTTTAAAAGTGACGCTTTTTAACTAATGATTTTGAATGTGGCAAGGAACTAAAACATACTTCTCTTTCTGAACTGACGCTTTTCTTACTAATTTTGCCTGTGCTCGGGATTAACACCACACAATACTATCTTTTGTGAACTGACGATTTTTGCAATGTGATTTTAAGTTCACACCCTCGCATCTAAAATAATATTTTACCTGTTCTAGGATTTTAACGCCTCATGCTCATACACTCTCTCTTCGCTTGGAAACTGGCGCTTTTTCTAATAATAATGTTTGCTTGGGCTAGGAGTTTTAACACTAAAGAAACGCTTTTTCTAGAACTGACGCTTTTCTAAACTATATTTTTGGCCTGTGCTATGGTCACTAAAACCCCCAACATCATGCTATTTCTAGAAACGTACGCTTCTTTCAAGCGTGATTTTAAGTTCAAGCGCCGTTACACGGCCATGATCCGTTGTAATGACCACCGCAGTTCAATGCACCATACCAGCACACGATCACGCGGCACATCTCCATTTGTAAGCACGATACGCTGCAATGCGTGCCCGTATATTCCCGTGAAGTTTCCCTCAACGGTTTGCCTGATTCCGCCTAGTATGGACTTTGTCGAAACTAAAACAATCAATTTATTGGCAGGCAGTCTCCATTCAGTAATATGTTTCCCCTCTTTATAAAAAGGGACTCTTATTGTCCAATAGTAATGATTAAAATTTATAACAAGCTTATTCCTTGATTTAGTTGAATGCTAGAACTATATTTTTTAAATGGTTTAACTAGTAAATAAGTTTGTTAATTTTTGTTATTATTTAATCTTATATTCTTTTTCTTTTTCATTAACTTAATATAATTCCTACTATGTTTCAAAAAAAAAAACTGTTTTAAAGCTATGATAACTTTTTAATAATAATTGTATAATCTGAATGTCAAATTACTGATAATTCCCACCCCCCCCCTAGGCATTGCAGTTTATATTTTTTAAAATTAGATTTTTGATATAATTAACTAATTTTATAGGCCTACTCGAACAAATGAACAGAATATTACCAAACTCCTTTTTTAAGAACACATAAACATTTCTCTCTCTCCGTATATCTACTTTAACTATATCGGTGATCTTCATGTCGCAGGTTACGTATACGGTTCCCAAACTAATAATACGAGGCTGGCATAAGCTCCTCACTACTTATCGGCCGTACAATAGTGAATATTGCAATTACAATTCAAAAAAAGAATCAAAAGGATAAATTTGAAAGTCACTTCTTGGTGAATCTGAGTAGATTCTGACTAAATTTAATTTAATATTCAAGAAAGAATTAAAAAACTCCTTACTTTAAGCATGCTTTAAAACTTTAAAGCAATAACCTGCGCGAAAGCATATTAGTGCCACGAGTCTGTGAAAATTTACATTTTTTTTTTAAAATGACGCATATGAAAACCTAGTATATTTGTTTAATGTAGAATTGTTTGTATTGATTAAAGAATTTTTTTATGATGGATTTCAGTCCCATGCACATCAGAACATGATCAAAACAGCAGAGCCTGATAAGTCTAAGTGGTACACACAGAGAAAGCCTGAGAGTATTGGTGCACAGCGAAGGTCGAAATCGATACCCTGTACTTGAAATCGGGTAATAAAAACTCGCGCTAACAAAAGACCGTGTCAAGTGAATTTATTAAACCTGCTCGATTGGAGACAGGCTAATTGGGGGTCTAATACGGGAGCGACGATACGGTAACGATAGCTAGTGCCCATGTTTGTGTTGCTGAGTGGAGTAAAATATCGTGACGCTTATCGTGCCTCTTATCGTATCGTTACCTCAACTGTCACGATAAGCGTATCGTTGCAAACTGGAGGTCGCTCCTAAGAATTTGGGACCATTTGATGATGAAAAGGATCGGATCATTCTGAAATGTTTATTCCAGGATTACCTTGAACCTTTGTTGAACCTATATCAAACTATAGTCTGCAGATAGGGGTGTTTCGAAAGACCAGACCTCGAAACAACAGACCCCAGACCTCGAAACACCAGACCCGGAAGTGAATTCACTTCTGGGTCTGGTGTTTCGAGGTCTGGTCTTTCGAAACATCCCTCGGGGTGTTTCGAAACACCAGACCTCGAAACAACAGACCTCAGACCTCGAAACATCAGACCCGGAAGTGAATTCACTTCCGGGTCTGAGGTCTGTTGTTTCGAGGTCTGGTGTTTCGAGACATCCCCTGGGTGTTTCGAAACACCAGACCCGGAAGTGAATTCACTTCCGGGTCTGGTGTTTTGAGACATTCCCCCCCACCCCGGGTGTTTAGAAACACCAGACCTCGAAACAACAGACCTCAGACCCGGATTTGATGTAGTAATGCATTATTAAAAATAATTAAAAATCCGCCCGCCCTACCCTATTTTGCACTGGCCCGTTACTCCAATACAACATTTTTTTGGCCTAATGGCGAGAACCTCTGTCGTTGACCTGCACGTGAACTGTGACAAGAAGGGTTTATGATCGGGGTTGCCATAGTTACCAACCGCAAAGTCCTCAAAAGAGGGGTGAGGTCAGCTGCTATCATCACTGGGCGCCAAGTTAAAATCAATTGAACATTTTCCCGCTAGTACCGTTCACAGCACTGTTGGTACCAGTTTTGTACATTATCAAGAAAAAAAAAATGTGAACAAAAACATACTCTTCAAAGGATTTGAAATTTCACTCTTTTCGGAGTGGGCCCTGTAGTCACTCTAAAACGAGTGAAATTCACTGTTTTGCATTTAGAGGGCACATTTAGGAACATGGAATATAATAATGGCATGGCAAATTTGTAGATGTACTTCATTAATTGAAATAACTTGCTTCAGAATTCATCCAAAAATCTTACCTTTTTCTTCCACAAAAAAAAAAAAACACAAGCCTATCGGCCCTGTAAAATATAGCTCCAAATATAGCCTCATGCAATTTATAGCCCCAAATACTGCTCCCTCTAACCACAACTGTCGACATAAGTTCATTTTCCACTCACAGTGCAAAAGGCAGTACGTACGTACTACCCCAATATCTGCCCACACATTTTGGACCCTCAAAAGTAGACCAATTTTAATTATAGGATACGTACAGACTCACGTCTGATAACAACCCTGCCATACCCAAGCCCACATTTGCCCGGCTTGCCCACAAACTGAAACTGGGTGTCGAATATTATTCCTCACATTCGGGTGAAATCTTGACTTTGGTCTGAGGTCTGGTGTTTTGAAACACCCGGGGGGATGTCTCGAAACACCAGACCTCAAAACACCAGATAATTCACTTCCGGGTCTGGTGTTTCGAGGTCTGTTGTTTCGAGGTCTGTTGTTTCGAGGTCTGGTGTTTCGAAACACCCGGGGGGATGTCTCGAAAGACCAGACCTCGAAACAACAGACCTCAGACCTGGAAGTGAATTCACTTCCGGGTCTGGTGTTTCGAGGTCTGGTGTTTCGAAACACCCGGGGGGATGTCTCGAAAGACCAGACCTCGAAACAACAGACCTCAGCCCCGGAAGTGAATTCATTTTCGGGTCTGGTGTTTCGAAACACCCGGGGGGATGTTTTGAAACACCAGACCTCGAAACAACAGACCTCAGCCCCGGAAGTGAATTCACTTCCGGGTCTGGTGTTTCGAGGTCTGGGGTCTGTTGTTTCGAGGTGTGGTCTTTCGAAACACCCCGCAGATAGTGCTGGTGCAGATAATTATACTTGTGCCCGTCATGTTTTCCCATACCAGCCTTGTCTGCCCCCACCCCTACAAATGTATGTTATACTTCTACAACTTTCTACCCATTTGATGTTGATATTCTCTCATCATTTTCAAAGTTTAACAAATTTGGTGTTGAACTCCCAAAATAGAGGTCTTTGGGTGACAGTGGTAAAATTTTCACAAAATATGGAGTCTTTGGGTGAAATTTTCACAAAATGGGGTCTCTGGGTGACAACGATGCTGAAAAAGGGGTCTTAACAGCCTTACATACGTGTTGCTTCCAGTTCCAAGAAAGTAATCTAATTTTGGTCTATGTATTCATTACAATCCTCTTTGCATATAGGAAGAATGGCGATTCAGAATGTACTGAAGATTCAAAGAAGCTAGTACCAACTTTTGGCAAAAAGAAAACATTCAGGTTTGGCGGTAGCTAGTAAGAATTCCTTGCCTTCAGAAAAGATGCCAGATGACGTACAGGCTAATAATGATGGAAGCGTTAAAGATGAAGTAGATACATCTGTATCGAATACATCAGAGAATGAAAACACAATACCAACAGATATCCAGGAAGGAGGAGCAGAGACTCAAAGTACAGAAAGAGACATTTCAGATAAGCAACAGGTTGGCAACAAAGAGCAACAGATTGGCAACAAAGAGCAACAGATCGGCAACAAAGAGCAACAGATCGGCAACAAAGAGCAACAGATCAGCAACAAAGAGCAACAGATCGGCAACAAAGCGCAACAGATCGGCAACAAAGAGCAACAAATCGGCAACAAAGAGCAACAGATCGGCAACAAAGAGCAACAGATCGGCAACAAAGAGCAACAGATCGGCAACAAAGAGCAACAGATCGGCAACAAAGAGCAACAGATCGGCAACAAAGCGCAACAGATCGGCAACAAAGAGCAACAGATTGGCAACAAAGAGAAACAGAATGATCCAGACATGTCAACTGAGCAAAGAAATGCCACTATTGAGCACAAAAAGGAAGTTAGTACCAATGTGCCCAATAAAGTCGATGATGCTCTATCAACCTCTGATAAAGTTAAAGATGATCAGCACGTTGGACCTACAGAACAAGAAACAGAACAAGAAACCAATGACCTTGGGAACAAGAATGCAGTATCTAATCTGCAAGATAAAAATGCTGAATGTACTGGAGCTCTCGACAGTATTAAAACCATTCCTCATATCGCAAACCAAAGCCAAAACAAAATTCCAAACGAAGAACGTTGTATTGATGTGGTGAGCCAGTTGTCGACATCTAGAGACCAGATTGCCAAGCATGCTGTGGACACGGTCTGTGATGTTCACAAGTCTGATTCATTGAATAACAACAATGATGATGAAGATTATCAAGGTAGAAAATTGGACAAGGAACAAGAGGTGTGTAGTACACTTTAATATATAAATAAATATGGGACAACCATTAAAGGGGAGTGTTTTTGGGGGGGAGTTGTCGCACTTTCTGACACGCACTCGGGGTAGCAGTGAGGTTTGAAATCTCTGGGTCCAAAGAGGCAATTTCAACAGAAATTTTGACCCAAATGCTAAATTCAATGCATTTATTGACCCATCCATGATGCACTCATCCAAATTTTAAGGGTCCAAATTCAAAATAAAAATGAGATATGGCCCCCGGACCCTTCGAAGCGCCTCACCAGTTCATAATACACAACACAATTTGACCCCCCTCATGAATGTTCTCTCTCATTTGTTGCACTGTTAGAAAATGAGATCCATCCTTTCGGATTGTATTTTGTCTGTTGTATAAAATGTCAATCCTACAGGAATCTTCCCGTTATTTACATCTAGTGAAACAAAATTAGTTGGCATTCTCTTTTGTATTTAGTTATCAAGATAAATGACCAGCAAGGTAAATGCCATTACCATTGACCTCAATTGATCCCTGAATTTTAGAAATATGTTAGACAGTGCAAAATATTTTTCTTGCAGTCTTTGAGAAAAGACGACCAATTTGACCAATATTTGCACCCTCGCTAATTTGTTCATTAACCTTCATCAACTTAGAAATGAAGCTCTGCTCTCCATGGTCACGGAATTGCTCCAGATGACCATGATTACCCAACTAAATAGCGAAGCACATTATTTCAGTATGTGTATTTCATTATTTTGTAAATCAATGCATTGCTACTTGTTTTTGAATTCCACAGCTTGAATTTGCCATGCCATTTACTTCTAATGGAAAGTACACAAATTTAACCCCTCCTGAAGTTGCACCGTTAGATTTATCAGAAAGCTTGGAAGTACAAACGGAAAATGAAATCACAAGTATTTCTGTTCAGATCAAGGTCAATGCTGAAGGTACTGTACCAGTGCAAGATGCCCAGCCAAAGGAAGTTCAAGTTACTCCTGTGGTTCATGAGGAAGCTGTCTCGCGTAAAGCCCTTGTGGTATCTGAATCTGACATGGAGCCACCAAAGGCAGACCAAAGTGAAAGAAACATCAAGAACAATCAACAAGCTATTTCTTTGCAATGCCTAAAAATGCCTAATGTTGATGTTGTGAGTGAATCTGTGAGTGGCACCTGCAGAGGTCTAGAGGAAACGGACGTAACGACCTGTGCAGAAAGCATAAATATACCGGCAAAGACGCAATCAGTCGGTGAAGGCAAGGCAGGGATATCTGCTGAAAATAATCAAATGAAGATGACATCAGAGTGTGTGAGCAATGTAGATAATGGAGCAATGAGAAAAAGGACAAAGCAAAAGAAGTTGATGAACCTGCTGAGCTTCTTGCGCCAGAAATGGAAATTTGTGAAGAAATCCAGGTTGCCACTGAGGATGCTGTAGACCAATGTGGTATGTATTGGCAAAGGGAATTCACCTCTTTTATAGTAAATCCAAGCGACCGTGAGACCCTTTTGAAGAGGTAGAAGGTTGAAATTGAGGATGGTGTCCTGGGTTAAAAATCGTATTTAGACATTTAAAATCCCAGATTAATCGATTGTTAATTTTAAAGGTGCAACGAGAAATTTAGGGGCATCCACATATGGCAAGAGTTACATATGTACCCCTCTTCAAACGTCTATGTGTAACAAATTCTTTTTTATTTTTGGCCTTAGGGTTAGGGTATTTGTTATTTTTGACCTTAGGGTTAGGGTATTTGTTTATGTGAGGCCATACATAAAAACAATTTGTAGAATTTTAAAGGGGGTACATACAGAATTCTTTCCCCACATATTGTGATATATGTAATGATTTCATCTAGGTAAGACCCCTCAATAAATTCCTTACCTTATATTTGGCTATGGAGATACCTTGAAAGTGAAAACAAAAGGCAATTGTGATTTGCTTAATTTCAATATAAAACATAGGCTGAATTTGGTATTTGCTCCTATAGTAAATTAGAAATTTCATATTTTTTTAACCAAGGAAATGATTTTCAGCTTAAAGGTGCAACGAGAGATTTCAAATAGCAGGTGTCCCGAAAAAAATGTGAAATTCTGATTTTGGCACTGGTTTAAAGCTTTATACAAAAAATTTCCCCATCTGTAAGGATTAAGCTGAGAAATGTTTCTTTTGTACAAAAATTGTGAAATTTCTAATTTCGTATAGGAGCAAATACGAAATTCAGCCTATGTTTTATTGAAATATTGGCATATATAAATCACATTTTGTTTTCATTTTAAGTTATTTCTGTAACCAAATAAAAGGTAGGGAATCTATTGAGCGTCTAATCTATTTGAAATCAATACATGTCACAGAAAATATGGATGACTTGAAATCTCTCGTTGCACCTTTAATCATTTCACATGGGGTATTTTTGACAGACATGTCTACATTAGTGGAAAAAGGGATACCTGTTATGTAAAATCTCTCATTGTACCTTTAATCCAGTACCGTGTGTCCCAAAAAAAACGTAACACTTGGTGGCAGGCACCATAAGTTTTGAACAAAAGCATGTGACTACTTATTCTTTGTTGTAAGGTAAGATGGGACTGTTAGCTAATATTCCTGAAAAGGTCATAAAGGCAGAGTCAATAGTTTTCAAGATATGATCCTAACAATCAAGTAACCCGCAGAACCCATTTTACAAAAATGAGGAGCTGGTTAACCACAAGACTGGCAATGAAGTGCAGAATGGCAAATACAATATTGATTGCGATCAACATTTACTTGCCCAAATTTCTTGCCGAACGACATCTACTGGGTCAAATGACTGCAATTTACATTATTATTTAACTGATAATAATAAAACATCAAATTTTTGGTGATAAAATATGTTTAAAGAAGATATAAAACTATGACTAAGTCATAAACAAACTCCACATTACATAAAATGATAAATGCATTGGGCTGCAACTTGCTTGTTACTGAAATAATGTTACATTCTCAACTTTATGAAGGTAAAACCTATGTTTTCAACATAAAACTCAATAACAATATCAGTATATTTCTGTTTTTAAATTTTGGGTTAAGATAATTCTTTGTGTGCCGTCACAAAATGATGATGAATGATTAGCGCTAATCCAATGCAGTCTTATTTGGACAATACGAAGAGTTCCTTGATCATACATTCCTAATTCGATCTTTTAAAGCTTTTTAAGTGTGTTAAAATGCATGTTTTAGTTATTACCAATGGAAACATTCATATGTTAATCTTTGTTGCAGCACCTGTCTTTTAAAAAAGAGGAAAATGGTGGACGGGTGGTTGGGACTTAGAGATTTATATTGGTGGTTCTGGGCGTAAATGTACATTGCCGTATTTGTTGTTAATAGCGCCTCAATTTGGTTAAATGGGTCCTGCAGATTACTTGATTTCTGGGGTCATATCTTAAAAATATTGACTCTACATTTATGAACTTTTCAGGATATTAGCTAACAGTCCCATCTTACCTTACAACAAAGGATAAGTAGTCACGTGCTTTTTGTTCAAAACTTATGGCGCCTGCCACCAAGTGTTGTGTTTTTTTTGGGACACACGGTACAGTGTCAAAAAATGTGAATCTTGAAAGATTCTGACACTGAGAGCAAATCAGAGGCAAGCGATGAGTGATGCAAATGTCTTCATAAACTTTATAGCTGCTGTGTGCATGATATAGACCTGGACGGTAAACGTAAAACATATCCAGTTTGGCCTCTTGAGATGTTATTGATTCTGTGATACAAAATGCCTCCTCTTCCGAACAGTGGACTATGTCAAAAAAGTTTTTGGAAGCCTCACGGTCGCTTGGATTTACTATAATTGTTCAGGTATACATGAGATCTAGCAGCTGGCTTCCGTTTTATCATTTTGTATAGACCAATTGTTTTTTAAGAAACTGATAAAATAAATTAGCTATATAGAGCAAGTATAATAACGACAACATTTAACTGTTTGTTTCAGCATGTTCGGAAAAGGTAAATTGATGTTTTTAACATCCATACAACATTTCAAACATTTGTCAGCGATTTCTTGTTCCTTTACCTTTTGGTTACAGTTCAAGGACTGGGATGTGCAGATGGACCCTTAGATGACATGATGGATATCACTTTTTCACAAGTATGTAAGATGGAAGAGGAGTGTTTGGTGGAAAATAACAGAACAGATGTTGCTAATTCTACAAAGAATACCAAGGAAGAGCAATGTAAAAGTATGGATAAAGGTTGTTACTATAATTGAACGGCAATTCGGGCTCACCAAAAGTCACCATACCAAAAGCAACTAAGGATGATTTCCTTTCTCTTTTTTGGGTCTTGTTTTGCTTAAATCTCTACATTACTACATTAGCATAACTGTTTAAAATGTGTATGTTTTACATTCCATCTAACTAAAGGTCCGTTCATACTTGTACTGCAATGCAGTGCAGTGCTGGTGCAGTGCCGATATATTGATAACTTTCTACTGTAACTTGATGCAACCCACTGCAATGCAAGTTAAAACGAATTTACCTCAATTAGAATGACTTGAGAAGTCAGTATATTTTTAGATGCTTACAAAATAATTGGAAGTAGAGTAAAATTGGTATTTCATTATGTTACAATCGGTATCTTGGAGGTGTCTTTTGGAGCTCCTCAATACTATTATTGGATAATTCAATAAATAACTTTTTTATTAATGCAAATTTCTATGTTATTTTATAGAAATTGCACCAATAGCCAAGCTACCAAAGGCCATAATCTCACTCAAGATAAATGGGCCTTCGAATAACAATGGTGAAAATACAAAGCCACTCGGATATGTGACTGAGGCTGATTTGCCACTGACCGCCAACAATTTGTCATCTGCCGAAGATGGCCATAAGGCTAATTATGCTGCCAGTATGCATACCTTGAAACCGTTCATCTGGTATATGCAACATTTTGCGACCCGAAGATCTTGACGGCATGGTGAAGTTGTGCGAGGTGTCATAGAAGAGCTGAAGGGGCTCAAGTAAGCTAGCTTTAAAAACAAAAGTGGACTGTTGTTAGATCAGTGAAGTTAGAAAGATTGACAGTGTTCAGCATCTTCTGAATAATCATATTGATGCCAGACAAGTTTAAAGAGACATGAGACATTTCCAGAAAGAAGCACCTCCAATTTTTTTCGAACCTGGGTTTTTTTGCATATTTGGAATGCTTACCAATGTATTAATTAGATCACACCTGAAGTGAATAAGCCGCGAATACGCCTTCTTTATGTAATAAGATGATGATTTAGTATTGCTGTCGTGCACACAGAAATTCAACAAGCCAGGTTTCTATGTGGACGATAACGATAGCAGCAAGTTCAAAACAAAATCAGCGGTTTCCTTTGTACTTGTTTGTTCAATAAATCTTCCAAACATTCTCGGTAGGTGGTCTACAACCGATTTAGTGCAATTTGAGAGAATTTGTATCCTAAAAAATCTGTCACTTTAAGACATGTAAGAGCCAGTATTTAAAAGAAAATGCAGAGAAATTATTGATATAGCTATACATCTTTTGCTTCTCTCCTATCCCATCCCCTCTCTTTCTTTTCCCTCTCTTTCTTTTTAAATTTGTAAATATTCAAATACAAATTAACAAAGAAAAAAGAAATTAAAACAATAATTGGGTATTTGTAAATACGCTAGACAGTAGCAAAACAAGTTTGTAAACATGTATAAGAACTCCGATCAAACAATCCACAGCAACCCCTTTAATTAAAGATATTGACTGAACGACACCTTCCTTATTCTTATCATTTTAATTAGTTTTGCAAAAATTGCAAGTGCAAGAGTTACAACCAAGAATATAGGTGTAGATAGGTAGGCACATGTCCATCATGTCTGACAGCTTGTGTTCCTCTGGATATGGCATTCCACCTTCTGGTCCAGCTGTACTGTATAATAGTGGAATTGGTAATCCCATCAGAATAAAACATTTAAAAAACCTCATCAGAGCATATATACCTTTCTTAATAAGTGCGCTCTTTCACACTTTATTTCAGTCAAATGATTATAGGAGCTAAGAAACAAGTAGAAACTGCCAGACGACAGAGACAGCAAAAACAGAAGCAACAGCAGCAGCAACATCAGGCGAAACAACATAAGCAGCAGTTTAGACCAAGATCGGGATATCAGTCACAAGTGACACCCTACAACAGTAAAAAGAGAAGCTTTCCTTGTGAACAGTAAGTCCAACATAGTTGAAACAAAGGAGATAGAATGTCTTTGGTATGAACTTGTCTTTCTTTGCCATTCAGCAAAGTCTCGTTCCCCATAGGGTGTTTCCATAAGGTGACACCCTTTTCTGACATACTTTTCTGACACCCTATGAATTCGGAACCTTAACGGAATAAACCACATAAACCATGTGGTTTATTCCGTTAAGGTCCGTTAAGGTTTCTGAATTCATAGGGTGTCAGAAAAGTATGTCAGAAAAGGGTGTCACCTTATGGAAACACCCTTCCCCATGGCACAGTTGAAAGTTTCATTCAGCAGTGTGTTTAGAAAATGCACCCCTTGGTTTTGGGAGTTTTCTTAACCTGACTCATTTGACACACTTTTTTTCTGACACACTTATGAATTGGAAACCTTAAAGGAAAAAAAACATGTGAAAAAAAAAATAGTGAAGGGTATCCTAATTCATAAGCATGTCAGAAAAAGTGTGTCAGATGGGTCAGGTTATAGAAACTCCCCTTGGTTTTTGGGTATGATGTCTGATACCCAGAACCTACAACATATGTCAATGCATATATTTACAGATTTAACTGTGTCCTTGCTGGATGAGCATGTAGCTCATAGTGTAACTTTTTGACGCTACAATAAAAGCTAATAAAATCAGCTATAAAACAATACTTAATGACAAACAGAGCAAGTATGATTACAGTATTCGTTATTCAGTAATGGCTATCCATAGAATCCCCCTGGCTTGAAAAGCAGAGGGGGATATTGTGAGGGAACGCATGTCCGTATGTTAGTGTGTGTTCCCGTTTGGTTAGCTTTTCTAAGCAAGGTTATATTTCGTTTTTCAGGTCTTCTTCGAAAGTTTGAAGTCCAATTGAAACCAGACTTGGGGTTAATGGTGCACTTGGGTTCCCTCATATGAGCATGTGTCAAAGGTCATGACCAAGGTCAGAGGTCCCTCTGAGTCATGTTTCATACTTCCAACTTTTCCAGGGGGATGATGCAAGTTTACTTGCAGTATTTTTTATGTATTTTCATCAGTATCCAAAATTCAAAAGACCAATCATGAGCTGAGCAGCTACAGATCTTAAATTGGTGTATTGTTTTCCTTTTCGTTCTGCAAATCAAATTAAATACGAATCATTGCCAACCGCTCTTTTTTTATTTCGTTTAAGGGCAGTGTCAACCCTGGTGCTTTGTTTTTTACACGAATTTCTGATTTTTGCACCATTTTAAACAGCAAACTGTGGGGCTAGAGGGGACCAACAAAGGGACCACGGCAGACAATCCGACTGTATGTGTTTGCCGATTTAAAAAAACAGCTATTTGACCATTTGAACGTCACAACACAAAAACCGCTGGGTCTAAACGGGCTGATTTTAAGCACATTTCACGCCTTCAGGCGCAAGACGCACCGATCCGCTTTGCCGGTGAAATTTTTGCGGCGTAATGAAGCGTGCGCGTGTTTTAACATACTTTTGCGCGAACGCATTTGGCAAAAAACCAAAAATAATATTTGAAAATGTAAACAAGCGCTAATTTAGACCGATGAAATTTCAATTTCTTCCTATTCGGAGTTAGAGACAAAATATGGTTGATTCAATATAGTGCATAAGATGTCATTTTCATCACTTGCCAACATATACTTCATTTTGAAGTTCAAAGATAAAGTTATTGAGAAAGAGACTGGCTTGAATGGCGTTAAAAGTCACTTTTTTACAATAAAATGGATTTTCTCAAGTTCACTTTTCGCAAAATTTGCAAATTCATACAAATTAACTCCAAAAATCCGAAGTAAAAGGTAAGGTTTAACTTTCCTACGATAGCCATCGGTCTTCTCTAGGGACTTTTTTTTTTCAATTTTTAATTTTTCGATTTCTAACTAAAGAGAATCTCCAATATTTACTCAAATTTTGGAAAAGAAAAGTACTTTTTGACATTTTTCCTTATATTTCGAAAAGTAAGCTCTATTTTAAAAATGAAAAAAACGTCCTAGACAAATTTGTCTTGTTTCTAAAAATATAACATAAGAAATCATGAAAATTCAAATTGTTTTTGTTATGCTGTCTGAAAATTTTGGGGCAAAATCGTGTTTTTTTAGTATTTTTCTCAAAATACGGAAGGTTTTACAGTAATCTGATGCCATCATCGGCGTTCATCGTCCAATTTCCTTTCTAGAAATGTATACTTTTACATACAATAATCAAATATTTGCAAAGTTGCAAACCGAAATAGATACTCGGAAACTCAGGTTCACACTGCCCTTAAGGTGTAACGAGAGATTTCGTAGCATCCTTGTGTTTTGTCAAAAGTATTATTTTGTAATAGTTTAACAACCCATAGAGTACTATCTTGCTTTGGCTACAAAATTCTTTAAAAAGGTCCTTTCGATTTGCTTTTTTCAATAATAAAACAAAACGACTGAATTTCGTATTTGCTCCAGTAGGAAATTGGAAATTTCACATTTTTCTAACCAAAAAATACTTCTAAGCTTAATCCTTTGAGATGGGGATATTTTGGATGCAAGGCCTTACATCAGTGCAAAAATCTGGACTTTCAATTTTAAAGGGACATTTCATATGTGGAATCTCTTGTTGCCCCTTTAAGTTGATGTAGGATTAATAGCAAGTAGGGAATTGCTTTATTTTGTTGATTTGTTTTGGCATTATTAGGTTCATAAAGGATTGAAGTCGATTATTAAGTATTTGAATGTTTCTTTTTGATAATTAATGGCTGCTAACTTCACCTGGTATTAAGACAGCAAGCTATTGCATTGTATCATATGTATAATATTATAGTTTGTAAATAACTTAGTATTGAGAGGGTCATAAAGGTGGGTGACGCGACCGTTTGACAATCTCGTCACCCCACGGGCACCCCACTTTTACTCCATCAAAATTAAGAGTTTGGTGTCAGAAGAAAGTTAATATTTTTCATTACCCAATGAACTTTTTAAGTCCAGGAAGTGTTTCCTTTCGATGTTATGAACAATTGAAAACGTCTCCAAATGTGTTATATACCACATTTATTAAGTTCACACTGTCCTATGGGCCAATTCTACTATTTAGATGGCTGGACCGATTAACTCAAAATTTGTAATCAGATGTTTTTGTGATATGTTTCCATGTGAGGGAGAATGAAAAATAAGACCTAGATCGGGTCACCCACCTTAAAAGGAGCTTTATCGATCAAACCTTGTGGCTTGTTTCGCGACAGTTCGTGAGAAACAGCTGGTAAGACCAAGGCATGTTTGAAAATTTTCCCAACTGTGAAAATTATTCTTGGTTTTGATGGAATAGAAATACTTGGTCAATACTTCTTTTGAAGTTGTTTGAATGTTATCAAGTTTAAACTTTGTTTCTAAATGATAGTTAAACAATAAATTTAAACTGATTGAATTTTCCCTGGAATTGACGTTGAATACAGATAAAGATTGATGAATGTTTATTATAATCAAATTATTAATATTATTATACCTACGATCTTGAAAAAAAATATTGAAACACTTTGAACGATTTTCATAAAATTGTTCCCCAGACGCCCCATCCAATGTTGATTAAGGTATCATCCGTAGCAGTCTTGACAATTCCTTCATTATAGCATCCGAGGGGGTTTTCAATACCCATAAGATGGCTATAATTGATAGCTTTATCTTACCCAGACCTGCAATATTTGTGTATATCCCTGTAAGTCAAGACAGCATTTTCAGCAGTTCAAATACTACAACAAAATATTTCTTGACTGTCAAAACATCAGGATAGATACTAAGTAACCAATATGCAGACAAAAGTAGATCACAATCAGAAACTTACTGTATTGGTGGTCATATTGAATTCTCAAAAATTCAAAATTTTGATTGAATAACTGATGATTAAAGGGGTGAACAATGTAGTGAATGGTAAAGAGCATTGTCTACTTCAGCACTAAAGAGTATGCTTTTGTAGTAGTATTTGAACTGCTTGAAAAATGCTGTCTTGACTTGCAGGGATATACACAAATATTGCAGGTCTAGGTAAGATAAAGCTATCAATTATAGCCATCTTATGAGTATTGAAAGCCACCTCAGATGCTATAATGAAGGAATTGGTTATCACATTTAAAAAAAAATTCTTATGGTTTTAAATTAATTTCTTGACTGTCAAAATATCAGGATAGATACAAAGTAAACAATTTGCAGACAAAAGTAGATCACAATCAGAAACTTATTGTATTGGTGGCCATATTGAATACTCAAAAATTAAAAATGAGTTGAGTGTTTTTGTGGCCATGCACAATCAGCATAAAATGGTCTAGTAACCATTTGATTAATAATTATCTTCATTCCAAAATTGTCCCCGGAGTTCAGTCTGATCATTCAGGTGTACCTTTGAATTTTAATGATGGTCAGCTCCTAAAAGGTCGTAGTTTCTGGAAGCTTAATTGGGGTATGTGGTTTATTCCGTTAAGGTTTCCAAATTCATAAGGATGTCAAAAAGAAGGGTGTCACCTTATGGAAACACCCACTTAATTGTAATTATTTACATTATGATGCAGATTTTATCAACTTGATCAAGAAGAATAATCGGGATTTTAAAGAGTTCTCATTATAACCCCAGTATACTGTGAGATTCTTTCTTTGAAATGTACTATAATTGGTGTTTGTATTGGATACAGTGTAAGAAAAAAAAAGGAAAGAAAGAGTGCCAAAGCAAAATTAAATGTATGATATTGAAAAAGTTAAAATTAAACGATGATCCATGCAATGAATGCTTAATTTCAAATGAATGTTTAATTTCAAAGTAGATACATTGGAAGCACATTTAAATGAAATTTTAGATTTTGAGATAGAAGGTTCAATTGTTCTCTAGGTGGATGGGGATTATAATAATCTTTGTATGTATCTGAATATTATTCTCTAACTTTTAAATTGTTTCCTATCCATGTGGAATTTTTTAATGTACATGTATTTCTATGTATTTTAATGCATTGTTACTCATAAGCCAGAATAGGCTGGTTACCTTTTTACATGCGAGTGTGACATTAACAAAGATTTATCTCAACTCAGCTCAATCATACCATAAGGATTTGTTTATCTTTATTTTAATCTGATCAACTTGATCTGAAATTGTGTCTTAGTGTTTATGGAATGATAATAATATACATGTAATGGGACTGGTTTTTGTTTGACCTTTGACGCATGTGTGTGACCTTTGGCCTCATTTGTTCTGTGCTCAGAAATCTACTTCAGCAATCTACTGGAAACAAATTCTTTTTATTTATGGCCTTACAGTAACAAGTACCCTAACCCTAAGGCCAAAAATAAAAAAGAATTTGTTACATGTAGAACTTCAAAAAGGGGGTACATATGTAATTCTTGCCAAGTTTAATATTCACCTTGAATAATACATTATGTATAGCATTCACATATAAAACATTATGACCCAAATAATGTGATTAACAAAATGTAGATCGAGCACGTCAGAGACCAAAAGTAGGTTATTATTGAGATGGAGTAGATATTCCACGACATCCGACATAACAATAAGTGATACATCAACAGAATATGAATAGAAATATATGAATGATGAATGTGATATAAATCTAAGAGCCTTCAATTTATTAAGTGATCCATCAGCAGTTGTATTCACTATAAGAAAGCCCTCATGTAACATTCATAAAGTATGATTTGTGTTTGTGTTTCCCTCGCGTGTCAGTTATTGAATTCTCTGAAGAATGAGGCGAAAATTGAACTGTTGACAATTACTGGGAAAGTATCCTGGTGTTGCATTGAAAACATGGGGGTATAAAAACCAGGGTATAAAAACCCCCCAAGATTTCCGATACCCTTTCACGCATAGTGAATTCTATGTGGTGTTGAAGGACAAGGGCACATATGAGATTCTGACCTGAAATCATGCTCCAGGAGCATATATTTTCAACTCGTCTCATAACGGTACTATTCATAAAATTATGTGTGTGCTTTATTCCATTAATGTATTTAAGTATTACACAAGAAAAACTTTCTGCTTGTAGCCATAAGAAACACGATGTGCACGGTGATTTATCCACCGAAAACCCCAAAACCCGTCGCTTCCGATAACCCCACCACTTTGATATTGTAATTGAGGGGTCAACCAAACCCGGTGTTTGCGATATCAAAAACCAGGGTTTGCGAACGCAATGCAGCACTGGAGAACAGCTTGTATTTAATCAGAGATGACCATAACAAAAATATATACCCGAGGACAGCGGATAGGCAGCACTGAAAATATTAATTTGTCAAGAAAATGGTCTCATATGACAAAATTACTCATGCATACTAATTTTTTGATCATTCAAGGAAATCAACATGAAAATGGTGTTATAATGTTTAATTAGCATTTACAGTATTTACAATTTTTATCATCATAGATATGTTCATGACTTAAAGGGACATAATGGCATAAAAAAAATTGACATAATGAAAAGGACCCTTACTGAAATCACTTCCATGAGTTTGAACACAATTTGGATGTTTACATTCTGTAAAAACAGGAAGAGTTCCAGGGAAGGAGGTGGCAGTTTGTGGCAATTTCTGGAACAAGGATGCATTGTTATCTACTGCTGATAGCATTGTTATCTACTGCTGATAGCATTGTTATCTACTGCTGATAGCATTGTTATCTACTGCTGATAGCATTGTTATCTACTGCTGATAGCATTGTTATCTACTGCTGATAGCGTTATCTACTGCTGATAGCATTGTCGTCTACATTGCTGATAGCATTGTTATCTACTGCAGATAGCATTGTTATCTACTCTTGATAGTATTGTTATCTACTGCAGATAACATTGTTATCTACTGCTGATGCATTGTTATCTACTGCAGATAGCCTTGTTATCTACTGCTGATAGATTGTTATCTACTGCTGATAGCAATTGTTATCTACTGCTGATACATTGTTATCTACTGCTGATAGCATTGTCATCTACTGCTGATAGCATTGTGATCTACTGCTGATAACATTGTTATCTACTGCTGATAGAATTGTTATCTACTGCTGATAGAATTGTTATCTACTGCTGATAGCATTGTTATCTACTGCTGATAGCATTGTTATCTACTGCTGATAGCGTTGTTATCTACTGCTGATAGCATTGTTATCTACTGCTGAATGCTGATAGCATTGTTATCTACTGCTGATAGCATTGTCATTCATTAATTTGTCATTCAATTTTAAAAAGTGAAAATATGTCATGAAAATATCTGTGATGATAAAAATTAATTGTAAATGCCCCTAAATGCTAATCAAACATAACAATATTTTCATTTTGATTTCCTTTAATGGTCAAAAAATCAATGTGCATAGATAGCATTGTTATCTACCGTAGATAACATTGTTATCTACCATGATAGCATTGTTATCTACCATAGATAGCATTGTTATCTACCATTGATAGCATTGTTATCTGCCATAGATAGCATTGTCATCTACTGCTGATAGCATTGTTATCTACTGCTGATAACATTGTTATCTACTGCTGATAGAATTGTTATCTACTGCTGATAGGAAGTGTTATCTACATGCGATAGCATGGTTATCTAATCTGAGTAGTTTGTTATCTACTGCAGATAGCATTGTTATGTCCTGCTTTGTTATCTACCCTTGCTGGCATTGTTATCTACCATTAGATGGCATTGGTATCTACATAGATGGCATTGTTATCTACCATAGATGGCAATGTTATCTCATAGATGGCATAGCTGGTTATCTACCATAAAGGGATTGTATCTACCATAGATGGCATTGTTATCTACCATTGATGGCATTGTTATCTACCATAGATGGCATTGTTATTACATAGATGGATTGTGATCTACCATAGATGGCAGGTTATCTCATAGATTGGCATTGTTAATCTACCATAGATGCGCCATTGTTATCTACCATAATGGCAGGTTATCACCATAGCAGCATTGTTATCTACCATGATAGCATTGTTAGATAGTTAGAGTAAGAATGCTTATCAACAAATAGATAGCAATGCTATCAGCAGTAGATAACAATGTATCGAAGACAACAATGCTATAACAGCAGTAAAAATGGTATCGATAAGTAGATGACAATGTTATTCGGGAGATATTAGATAACAATGCTATCATCAGAAGATAATGCTATGAATAGATTATGAGATTGCATTAGATGACATTGTCCCGAGATAACAATGATGCTGCAGCAGTACCAATGATTTTATAACAGAAATAAATGCAATGGCTATAAGCAGTAGATAACAATTTAGCGAGTAGTAGTTGCATGTAGGTGAGATGAAAATGTTGTTGACAAAGATTACCACCTCATGATCATTAGATATCAATGAGCCTAGAGTAAGGACAAAAATGCTGCTGATGATTATTATCTATTGCTATGGCAGTTATCTACGGCTGATTGCATGTGCTACTTTGAAATAGTATTATCTATGCTGATAGCATTATCTACTGTTGATAGCATGTTATCTATGCTGAATAGCATTGTTATTTACTGCTGATATCTATGCTGGATATTGCATTGTTATCTCCTGCTGATAGCATTGATCTACTGCGATAGCATGGTCGTCTACACTGCTATAGATTGTTATCTACTGCAGATAGCATTGTTATGCTACTGCTGTGATAGAATGTTATTACTGCTGAATGTATAGATAGCATTGTTATCTAATGCGATAGCATTGTCCTTCAGATAATTTGTCATCAAGTTTAAAAAGTGAAAAATATGTCATGAAAAAATATCTGTGATGATACAAATTAATTGTAAATGCCCCTAAATGCTAATCCAACATAACAATATTTAACTTTTGATTTGCTTGAAGTCAAAAAAATCAATGTCATAGATCGCATGTTATCTACCCTAGATAACATGTTTATCTACCAGTGATTGCCGTGGTATCTACAATAGATAGCCTTGTATCTACCTGGATAGCATTGTTAATCTAACATAGATCGCATTGTTATGTACAATAATAGCATTGCTTCTATTAGCCACTTGGTTTAATGACCAGATTGTCTAATACCAATTTGTATAATAACCATTAAGTCTAAATCCAATTATCTAACAACCAAAATGTCTAATAGCCATTTGTCTATATCCATCTTGTCTAATATTAATTTTGTCTAATATCTATGTGGTCTAATACCCAATTGGCCTAATATCCAGTTGGTCTAATATCTCTGGTCTAATATCCGTTTGGTCTGATATCCATTTGGTTAATATCCATTTGGTGTCTATATCCATGTCTAATATCTATTTGGTCTAATACCCATTGGCCAGATTGGCATTAGACTAAATGGATATGAGACCAATTGGGTATTAGACCAAATGGATATTAGACAAAAATGAACGATTATTAGACCAGATGGGTTTTAGACCCAAGTGGAATTTAGACCAAATCGTTTTATAGCGATAGGATATTAGGCGATATGAGATTTAGACCAGAAGGAATATGAGACTACATGGCTATTGACTAAAATGGTTATTAGCCTAAATGGGTATTAAAACTAAGGGTATTAGACCAAGGGGATTAGAACCAAAGGCAAGTCACCTGTTATCTACCATAGTTAGCATTGTTATCTACGTCTGATAGCATTGCTATCTACTGCAGATTAGCGTGTTATCTACCCAAGGAGTGCGAGGTAATCTTGTATTGTCAGTAGGTGATGTCCAATGTACAGAATAATTAGGTGATAAATGGTCTTAAAAATTGTATAAATATATAAAAACTTACACACATATATGACAGTTATATTCGTAAAAGTTATCTAGAAAATTACCATCGATGAATTCACGAACATAGTATACCCCGTAACGCTTGTAGCAAGTCCAGAAAATAGAGGAAAAGCACAATAACCACCGCGCCGACACTGCCTGAAACAAAAAATGACGATAAATAAAACGCCCTCAATCCATGTTAGTAACCAGAGTAAATGTATTATGATTCGTATATGAATTATTGCAATTGGATATGAATATTAATATACGCGATGCTGGTGACATTTTGTTTACTGGTTTAAGTAATTAAACGACTAATACACAAATATGAAGAAAACAACAAAATCGTCACAGCGAGTACCGTTTTAACCACAACTACGATTGGTTGGTTTTCACGATCATACCATAATTCATTAAGTCCTCAGATAGCATTATTTATAACAGTAGACTTTGTACTTAGAGTTATTGGGGGAGCGATAATGATTTGATGACATGGGCGTCGGGATGGCCAAGGATTCTCTGTTTGACAAGACGGGAAGAGAATAAAAACCACTGAAACAGTGGGATATCTTTACCGATGATTTTTTTATTCATGGAATGGACTGAGAAAGAGGGAGGAAAATTATGACAGACAAGGAATGTAGGAAAAACATTGTGAAAAAAAATTAGGGACACACAGAATATGACTGATTGATGAACAATTTCACAAATACAAATTACAAGGTATTGCTAGGGCTCTTGATTACCATAGAAGCATTGTTATCTACCATAGATAGCATTGTTATCTACTAGATAGCATTGTTATCTACCATAGATGGCAATGCTGTCTACCATAGATGGCAATGCTGTCTACCATTGATGGCATGTTATCTACCATAGATGGCAATGCTGTCTACAAAAGATGGCCTATGTTATCTACCATAGATGGCCATTGTTACTACCATAGATGCATTGCATGTTATCTACCATAAATGCATTGTTATCTACCATAGATGCATCTCATTGTCGACCATTGATGGCATTGTTATCTACCAGAGATGGCATGGTTATCTACCATGATGGACATTGTTATCTACATAGATGGCATTGTGATTATACCATAGTGGCATGTTATCTACCATAGAGGCATTGTTATCTACCATAGATGGCTTGTTATCTACCATTAGATAGCATTGTTTATCTACCATAGATAGATTGTTATATAGTTAGATAAGAATGCTTATTCAACAAATAGAGAGCAATGCTAGCAGCAGTAATAACAATGTCATCGACAGACAACCATGCTATTAACAGCAGAACAACAAATGGTATCGACATAAGATAGATGAAAATGTACAGCGGTAGATAACAAGGCTTCTAGAAGATTAATGCTATTGCATAGATATGATATTGCATAAGTGACCATTGTCTCAGAAGATGAACAAGATGCACAGGCAGTACATAATGATTTTATTACCAGAAATAAAAGTGCAATTGCTACAGATATAGACAATTTTAGCAGTAGAGATTGCAATGTTAGTTGGTGTAGAGAAAATGTTGACAATAGATTACCACATCATGATCATTAGATATCAATGATGCTAGAAGTAGACAAATGCTGCTGATAGCATTGTATCTACTGCTGATAGCATGTTATCTACTGCTTGATTCGCCATTGGTCTACTGTGATAGTATATCTACTGCTATAGATTATTACTGTTGAGAGCAGTGTTATCTTACTGCTGATAGAATTGTTTATTTACTGCTGATTATCTACTGCTGATAGCACTAGAGCGGTTATCTACTGCTGATACATTGTATCTACTGAATGATGGATAGAATTGTCGTTTCTACACGCTGATAGTGTTATCTGCTGCAGATAGCATTGTATCTCTGCTGATAGAATTGGTTATCTACTGCGGAATGCTGGGAAGCAATGTGTTAATTACTGCGATAGCATTTCATTCATGTAATTGTCATTCAATTTTAAAAAGTCGTGAAAATATGTTCATGAAAATATCTGTGATGATAAAAATATTGTTAAAGCCCCTAAATGCTAATCAAACATAACAATATTTATTTTGATTTGCTTTAATGATAAAAATCAATGTGCATAGATAGCATTGTTTCTACCATAGATAACATTGTTATCTACCATTGATAGCATTGTTTCTACCATAGAAGCAGTGTTATGTACAATAGATAGATTGCTCTAGTAGCCATTTGGTCTAAACCCAATGTCTAATACCAATTTGTCGGGCATAACCATTAAGTCTAACATCCAATTTATCTAACACCCAAATGTCACTAGCCATTTGGTCTAATATCCATCTTGTCTAATATTAATTTTGTTTAAATATCTTATGGTCAATACCCAATTGGCCTAATATTCCCATTTGTTCTAATATCCAGTTGGTCTAAATTCCGTTTGGTCTAATATCCATTTGGGTCTAATTTCCATTTGGTCCTAAATATCCATTGGCTAATATCTATTTGTCCTAATACCCATTTGGACCAGAATGGGCCTTAGATCAAATGGATTTAGACCAATTGGGATTAGACCAAATGGATTATTAGACAAAATGAATAATTAACCAGATGGGTATTAGACCAATTTGCATTAGACCAAATCGGTTATAGACGATTGGTATTAGACGATATTAGATTTTAGACCAGAAGAATATGAGACTACAGGCTATTGTAGACTAAATGGTTATTAGCCTAAATGTTATAAACAAAATGGTATTAGACCAATTAGAGTTAGACCAAAAATGGCAAGTCACCTTGTTATCTACCATAGATAGCATTGTTATCTACTGTTGATAGCATGGCTATTCTCCTTGCAGATAGCATGTTTTTTATCTACCCAAGAGTGCTAGGTAATCTTGTATTGTCAGTAGGTGATGTCCAATGTACAGCAAAATTAGTGTGATTAATTGGTCTTAAAATGTATAAATATATCTAAACTTACAACCTATACTGACAGTCTATATTCGTAAAGTTTATCTAAAAATTACCCCCTATATGAATTCACGAACATAGTATAATAACCCGTAAGCTGTAGCAAGTCCATAAAATAGAGAAAAGCACACTAACACCAGCGTCCGACACTGCCTGGAAGCAAAAATGACCGATAAACACCCCCAATCCATGTTAGTAACAGAGTAAATGTTTATGCATTCGTATATGAATTATGCCATTGGAGTATGAATATAATAATACGGCTGCTGGTGACATTTTGTTTACTTGTTTTAAGATAAAAGCCTAATCAACTATGCACGCAACCCAACAATAGGTCACAGCGAGTAGCGTTTTAACACAAATAACCGATTGGTGGTTTTCAGCGATCATACATAATTCATTAAGTCACTCAGATATGCATATTTATAACGTAGACTTTGTACTTAGAGTTATTGGGGGCGCTATAATGATTTGATGACATGGGCGTCGGATGCCAGGATATCTCTTCTTGACAAGACGGGAGAGAATAAAAACAACTGAAACAGTTGGATATCTCTACTAGGATGATTTTTATTCATGGAATGAGAAAGAGGTAGGAAAATTATGACAGAAAAGGAATGTAGAAAAAACATTGTGAAAAAAATATTAGTGGACACCACAGAATATGAATGCTTGAAATTTACAAACAATACAAGATTGCTAGGCTCTTGATCTACCATAGATAGCATTGTTATCTACATAGATGGCATTGTTATCTAACATAGATAGCATTGTTATCTACCATAAATGGCATTGTTATCTACCATAAATGGCATTGTTATCTACCTAGATGGCATTGTTATCTACCATAATGGCATTGTTATCTACCATAGATGGCATTGTTATCTACCATAGATGGCATGTTATCTACCATAGATGGCATTGTTATCTACCATAGATGGCATTAGCATTGTTATCTACATAGATGGCATTGTTATCTACCATAGATGGCATTGTTATCTAACATAGATAGCATTGTTATATAGTTAGATAAGAATGCTATCAACAATAGATAGCAATGCTATCAGCAGTAGATAACAATGTCATCGACAGACAACAATGCTATTAACAGCAGATAACAATGGTATCGACATAAGTAGATGAAATGTATAAGCCGGTAGAGACCAAACAATGCTATCATCAGAAGATAATGCTATTGCACTTGATTATGATATTGCATTAGATGACATTGTCAATCAGAGATAACAATGATGCTATCAGCAGTACATAATGCATGTTATTAACAGAAATAAATGCCAATTGCATCAGCAGAAGTAGATAACAATTTTTAGCAGTAGTAAGATTGCAATGTTAGGTGTAGTGAAAATGGTGACAATAGAATTACCACATCATGTCCATTAGAGATCCAATGATGCAATAGAAGTAGACAAAAATGCTGCTGATGGCATTGTTATCTATCTGCTGATACATTGTTATCTACTGCTGATTCGCATTGTGTCTACTCTTGATAGTATTATCTACTGCTGATAGCATTATCTACTGTTGAATGTGGATCTCATTGGTTATCTCACTGCTGCATAGCATTGTTTTTTTCTCTGATAGCATTGTTATCTACTGCTGATAGCAATTGTTATCTACTGCTAATAGCATTGTTATCTTCTACTGCTACTGCTGATAGCCTTGTTATCTACTGTTGATAGCATTATCTACTGCTCATAGCATTGTTATTTACGCGGTGCATTGTTATCTACAATTAGATAGCATTGTTATTCTCCTGCTAAGAGCATGCTTATATATGGCTGATAGCATGTTATCTACTGCTGATAGCATTCTTATCTAATGCTGATAGCTTGTTATTACTGTTGATAGATTGTTATCTACTGCTATAGCATTATCTACGGTGATAGTATTATCTACTGATGATAGCATTGTTATCTACTGCTGATAGCTGTTTCTACCATAGTGCCTTGTTATGCTACCACCTATAGCATTGTCATCTATCATAGATAGCACTGTCATATACCATAGATAGCATTGTTATCTACCAGAGATAGCATTGTTATCTACTGCAGATAGCATTGTTATCTACCATAGATAGTATTGTTATCTACCATAGATAGCATTGTTATCTACTCTTGATAGTATTATCTACTGCTGATAGCATTGTTATCTACTGCTGATAGCATTGTTATCTACTGCTGATAGTATTGTTATCTACTGCTGATAGCATTGTTATCTACTGCTGTTAGCATTGTTATCTACTGCTGATAGCATTGTTATCTACTGCTAATAGCATTGTTATCTACCATAGATAGCATTGTTATCTACCGTAGATAGCATTGTTATCTACTGCTAATAGCATTGTTATCTACCATAGATAGCATTGTTATCTACTGCTGATAGCATTGTTATCTACCATAGATAGCATTGTTATCTACTCTTGATAGTATTGTCTACTGTTGATAGTATTATCTACTGATAGCATTGTTATCTACTGCTGATAACATTTGCATCTACTCCTGATAATATTGTTATCTACTGCTGAGAGGATTTTAATTTACTTCTGTTGAGACATTATTACCTAGTGCTGATACCGATTTCATCTACTCCTATTGACACCTGTGCATAGTTACATAAAGTTTTTTTTTGATTTAGCTTTATGCACCAGTGCTATCTAACCGATAGCATTGTATGTTCATCTACTTCTGTCGATAACATTATTACCTACTGCTGATAACATTGCTATCCATTGCTAATAGCATTGTTATGTACTGTTGACAACATTGTTATCTACTGTTGATTACAATGCTATAAGCAATAGTTTACTGATGTTTTGCTGCATACTAACAACAGTATTGCTACTGATGCTGGGTCTACAAAGCAGGGAGAGGGCATTGGGCTTAAGTCCTAATCGGGACGCGTGCAAGGTAATTTCCTGGGCCTCGCACATCAAGGACTTTAGCGTTACAGATGGGCAATTACTGACCTCCTGTTGGCAAACTTGTGTGGGCAGACCAGCTGATATCGGGTTGCAGTTTCATTGAAAAACAACCTCGAGGCGAGACATTATGTCTACAAATCTTGAGCAGGCTCTGGCCAGAATTAATGTCTCGCTAGCTTTCTGCAATGGTTCGCCTTCACTGCACTAAAACAATGGAACCGCTGAAGCGAAACTGGGCTAGAGTCCGGGTTAAGTGCTATGCCCCCTCCTTCCAAAAACTTTTTGCTGTGCAAAAAAGGTTTAAGAAAATAACCATGTATACATTATAAATTATTTTTAGGTGAAAAATCTGTCATTTTGCTGGAAAAAAAGATGATGTAGGCTTAGATTGCACTTCAGATTTCACCGGAGATGTCCCACTCGCTTCGTACCAGGTTCATAACTACATCAGCCCTCCCTTTCATAACTCGGTAGGACCTACGATGATAGCATCTCGTGCTTAAATTATTTTATTGCTAATAACACTACATGAGCTCAGAACACAAATTATACAAAAAGGAAACAGATTGCGAACTCAACAAATGGTACACATTTATTATCTGAAATGTTCACATAATCATATTCTATTTACAAATACATACTGTAAGTTTGCATAATATTAACTCACAACGCATCTCTTAATGACAACGCCAGCATTTCTCTTTTATTCACGTGGTTACAAATAATAACAAAAACATATTAACCCATGGCGTACATTGATCTCATATCCCAGTCTTAAGTGTAGGATGTTATGGAGAAATTTATGACAACATAGCTGCGTTATTGTTCACCTTCCTATTCCCGATAGGAAGCAAGCTAAATCCTAATTTGGAAAGCATTCCATATGTACCCCCTTTCAAATTCTACAGAAAACAATTTTGTTGTTATTTATGGCCTAACACTTACAAAAACCCTAACCCCAAGGCCAAAAATATTTTTTTTTTAAATTGCTACATATAAAACTTAAAAAGGGGGTACATATGGAACTCTTACCCCTAATCTTAATTGAATGATAGCTCTAACATGGGCCCAACTGCTTTGTTGAAATGGTAGACTTTTTTTCTCTACTTGAACAATCATATCCTATGGCTTGTGTTAAGACTGATTCTAATCTTTGACGTTTTCTTCATTTTCAAACATCTGGGGCCTGTTCCCCAAACTTGCGTAACCCTACGTGTACACTGACTCATGTGTATGTCCAACTTAGACCTTTTCATGCCAGTTACACAGTGCTTTGGACAAATGGGTCCATGACATAGTATGCACGTAGGTTTACGACTGAGTTTCGGGAACGGACCCCTGGTAGTCTATTACCAATAGTTTAAAAGAATGATATTTATATTGATTTGGCATTATCCCAAGTTTTAACATCTTAAAAGCCACTATCAGCATTTTTTTTACAAAATGTAAACAAACCGCGCCCCCTATTTTTCATCAAAGTGCATTTTTTTTGCACTGTTATATTGAACATTGTTGTAGTAAAGACCCCTGAAAGTGGCTAAGCGTAACACGCCATATTTGTCAAGAAATGATTTTTTTTCTGCTTTGTTTACTAATAAAAGTCGGGATCCGACTTTAAGGTGCAGAAACAGCCTTAAATGGCATCTTCAGGACTGTTTTAGAATGCTTAAGTGTCTGTTTTTCATAAAGAACAGTAATATAAGGTGTTGATGTGACCTAAAACTAACAATTTAGAGACAAAATTGGCATTTTGAAAAAAATGACTGATTGTGGCTTTAAATTAGATTTGCACAAAGTGTAAGGTTATTTGTTTTATTTTGGAACCATACACTTACTGCTTTTTAAAAAGGTGGTTTCCCATTTTGGGCTTTCAAATTACTTTTACTTTACAATAATAAATAGGGAGTGATTGGGTTTTAAGTAGAAGACAATTCACCTTAAACAAAGCGTACTAGTTGTATAAACACATGGCTTTATGAACCAAGAAGACCAGGGCATTTAAAAAACTATGTATTGATGATGGTATTTCATTTTCATTGAATAGGATAATTGTTCTGTTGAATCGCATAACATACACATTACGTTTAACGTCCTCTTCATTTACCCCAGCATTACTTTGGTGATGTTTGGCAATTTTGTTCCCAGTGGTAATTCTTCATATCTCCTGACAATAACCTATATCTATAGAACTTAAAGAGGATGTTTATCAGGAAGCCAATGGCCATTTTCACGTGTGACAATATTGTTTTACAAACAAAAAGAATAGAAAGATCAGTTTCCTGATTGGGCATTTCCACAAACTATTTATTGTGGCATCATGATGCTTGAATCATGGTGCTAGGAAACTATGATTCATTGCCCCATTCTAGAGCAAACCTATGTGACTAATTCCCCAGTAATTTCACAATATATGGTGGAGAATCTGTTACCCAGCAATGATAACTTTTCAGTGGTCTCTTCATGTTTAATATCTGTAGATTGAAAGGGACCACATTATATTTCATATTTACATTTACTATAAGATAACTTATAATATGTTCTCACACAATTATAAGGTACACAAAACACATGTTAATTTGTCCCCTTTCATATTATTTGCTAAAGTAATAATTTATTACTTTAACCCATTACCTGGACCTGTGCTAGGACGGCAATTTCCTGGGCCTCACACACCAAGGATTTTAGCGGTAAAGATTGGCCTCTTGTGACATGCAGCCAGCACAATTTTGTTGGCAGACAAGATGATATCGGATTATAGTTTCATCGAAAAACAGCCTAGAGGGCACATGTGGTCCAGTGGATACAATGTCTGGCTCATGACCCAAAGGTCCTGGGTTCGAGTCCCGCTGAGACCAATGTGTTGTGCACTTGGGCAAGGCACTTTACCTCGCTTGCTTCTCTCCACCCAGGTGCAAAATGGGGAGCTGTTAGGAATATTGTCCACTGAGCGCCGCCCAAAGGTATGAGTATGCCTTGGGCATCTGTAAGGCAGCTGACATATTCTAGTGGCAGCGGAATAAATGTAAAGCGCTTTGATACATTGTGAAAAGCGCTATATAAATGTCGACAT
>JAMKCH010083433.1:0-10279 GCA_023653785.1 Ophioderma brevispina
AGGTGATGTTAATATCGCGTTAATACTACATTAATTTCATAACGTCCATTTTGTCAGCCCTGTGTGTAATAATTAACCATCGCTTAACATGACCCTGAGTGAATTGAATAAAACTAAACCAAAATGAAGTTAGTAATTGTGTTGTGAAATAAGATGATTGAATGTTGCAAAAAACATCAATACCTTCTACTTTGTTTCTATACACTGTAAAGTCAGTCATTTCTACAAAATGAAGCTATAATACTTTATTTCTGACGAGAGCTAATGCCTCATAGACTCTTTGTAAAGATTGTTCCAGATTTCGTTATGCTTGAAAAATCAAAAACTTATTTATTTTGTTATTACATTCTTATCTGAACATTGTATGCATAAAGGAACGTGTTAGATGGCACAAGCAATGAATTTGTACAAAAACAATTATCCGCTGAAAATTAAAGGAATTGTGTTATAGTTTTTGAAAACCAATAGAAAATTAATTTTGCAGGTATTCAAACGTATGTTGTTTTGTAGGTTTGTTTACTTTCCTAGTTCTGTACACCTCTGAAACATTGTAGAGGTGTTCTAAAAACAATAACGTGCATATAAAGGAAAAATATATTTTCAGCATAGCTCCTCATGTCTCTTTAAATATAGATGCTGTCACGCAATACCACAAATGACAGCCTAATTGTATAAATATTTAAGGATTATCTTCGGGACATATAAAATATAGTTGCAGTGTGCCAGATAGTTTTATTATGGATAGGTTTCATAAAATAGGACAATTGAGGAACATTTCCCTAACTTATTTTATTTATCTTTATTGGTCTTATATATCAGTCATTGTGGAGGTTTACTTTCCGTGTGGCCTAGGGTACTACAACGGCTTCGGAAAATCTAATATTCGAAAAGGCATAGGACTCGTAACTTAAAACTTGTGGACACATAGAATTAAATGTGCTAATTGAATGAAATCATGCCATAACGTGGAATTACATTTAGAGGCTGAGGTGTGGAAATTCTTTTAACAAATAAAATGTTTCCAATGTTCAGACACCACCCACCCCCTGATGCATGTAGGACTTGTAAAGTTAAAATTGTATATGACGTCTGTTTTCTTAATGCACTCTGTCATACCAGATTCCATACTCGTTAATATCTGCGATGTCGATTGTGAAATCCTGTTCCCCTCATTTCATTCATATTTGTTCTTACTCACAGTACACATTACATTTAAATCAGCAAGTAAAATTGTTTAAAATAGTTAAATAGTAAACAAGAATAATAAATAAAGAATAGAAATTGAAACAGCTAATTACCAGATCTAATACGAATATCATGGAATCTTGATTATATAACACAAGGACGGCGGATCCGGGGAGGGGGGGGGGGTGCCCCCTCCCGCCGCCGGAAAAACTTTGGAAGGAAACATTCTACAGAAGAAATGCAAGCGAGGGAAATGACACTGAGTTGCTACCAATTTTGACTAACACGCTTTAGTTCCACGCTCACGGATAAACATTGAAACAACATACCGTCCGCCGTTCAGACGCTCAATTTGACTCATCATGTGCTTTTCTGTGAGTCGGAAAAGCGAAAGACTTCCAATATCCTGACTGCAATCACTATGAAATACCGACTGTAATGATTTTTAACCAAGCTCACATCCGAAAATCCGAAAAAAAAATTTAGATTAAGCTCATGACGTCAATGGGGGGAACCGAGGGGGAACATTCCCCACGTTTTTGTTGGGTGGGGGAAACAATTATCAAATGATGACCCCCCCACACCCCCCCCTGCCCATCCGAGGCCTAACGCCCGCTTCTGCGGGGGACCGTCGGCACTTCCTGTCGAAAAAAACATCATTGTGGCAAAGAACTTACTTATAGGACGGCCGGCCATTGACAGGGAAAAAAGTGCTCAGAAAACGTTTTGACGGCGTCGTACCGTCGTAATTTTTACAAACATCCAACCATGTGGATTATCATCCTCATGGGACATAGAATAGCGTATGGGGTGTTGGCCATTCTAATTTTTTAATTTGTGGGGTTAAAAAATGGCCAAAGGTCAAAATACCGTAATTAGGTGGATGCAGTGCTAGGTATTCCAATTTACCCATTTGTAGTCACAGTGGATAAGGCTCAAAATGAACTCAAAATTGGGAATTAGGTTTATGGTTATATGGTCAGACAAAAAAAACAAACCCCAATCAAATAAAACTATGATTGTAAAGAATGTAATGGCAGCAATTTGTCTTAAGATTGATTGGTACCATTAAATATACATCCTAAGGAAAATTCATCGTAATTAGAGTATGGCTATTCCAATCCAGCTTTGAAGTTTGATCACAAATGAGTAAATAGCTATCTGCCTATTTGTCAAAATTGTTAATATGTCATAATTCGCGTCACAGAGTACATTAAAGTTGACAATGAGTTGGCATTATCTGCAATTTCCTTGGAGGGGACCGAAGAAATAAAATAATCAAAAGTTGTTATAATGTTATATTATTGCCCTCTTGTACGGTGGCTAGAGTGCTATGATACACGAATGATTTAAATTCCTAAAAGAACGCATAATTACATTGAGAAATATTCTCCTATTTTTTGTTTCTTTTAAATGAGTAAATAACATGCTAATCGCGGTTGAGTGTTTGTTTTAATTGTGTTAGGTTTTAATCAAACCGGCCAGAATGAGAATTTTGTAAAGCCAAATAATACGAAAGTGGGAAAACAGTCAATTGTCCCAATTTTTACCGCCTATCATTCTGGGCTTAAATGTCCCAAAATGTAATTTCTCCAAATGGTTGAGCAAAAAATAATTAAAGGCTTTCTCGTGTATTAGGCTAGATTAGAATGGGCCAAGATTTGGTGGGGAATTTTTGGCTGTTAATATTGATCAAACCCGGTTCCAAATTCAAAACAAGAGAACCTTCCGCTTAGACCTTGAGAATCAATGTGTATATACTAAAAACTTACAAAAAAAAGATTATGGTAGCGAGATTACATTCTCGTGGAATGAATTAATTAACAATTCCAATTTAGAACCAGACAACTTGCTATCAACAATTCAAGGTATAAAAATGATTATAAAATGGTGTCCGTTAATTTGTGTTCATCAGAATTTGGACTAATAATTTCAAAGAACATATGTTTGATTGATTTTTTGTAATTCAATATCTAAGTTTTGGCTATTCTAATGTCATAGCCCTAAGAAATATACTTTTACAATATTAAGATGTGTTTTGATTAAAAACGCTTGCGGTAGTATTTATTTTTTTAACTATTTGGTGATGTGAAAAATTTTTTACGAGGCCGGGTAAGATTAAAGGTTGGGCGACGGTTTTTGTTCGTCTTCATGATTGATATTAATATTTATTTTGGTTTTACACTTTTGCAGTCTTGTAATGATTATAGGCCAGGACATTTTGGGTTACGTAATTACACGGATTCGGCAATTTTCAGCCGCAGATTGGTGAGGAAAATAGGCTACCAATTTATCGGTGCGAGAAAAGCGGAATGCCGCCAAATTGCGTTTTCTACAAACGATTATGCTAGACTCGCGAGAGGCCGCCCTTTGTCACCTCATAGGCCAGTCACAATAGAATGATTTGGCTGCCTTAAACCCAACACTAATTGCAAAGATCAATTCCAACCGAATTGTATTAGAGAATACTTAAAAACAATTAATCAAAAGTCTACTAAAATCAAAGTAGTGGAAATATATTGTAAGGGTGGAAGGTTTATACAGGGGCACAAAATATGAAAAGTTTTGCAGAACGCGTCGAAAAGTATGCACGTGTTCGTTACATTTCCATGATTTAAAAAAGGTGAGTTGCCATATCTGCAGGTTGTTGTTCAATAGTTATGAGTCAAAATAGGTTTTTAGTATTGAAGAAAAAAAAGTAGAATTCTAAAAGAGTTTAATATAAACGTGCTCTCTGGGATCGAATTCAGGACATTTTCAATGTTACTAGAAAGAGTACCTGAAATGATTTTATGTATGGGATCTAATTTGCCATAAGATATTTATTTATTTAAAGATAAATCCAAAAAAACCGGATTTCAATGGAAGAGAATTAATTACATCTGACAACTCTAACAAAGTTTAATGTATAAAACACGACTCTCTGGGCTGAAGTATAGGAATTATTCCAGGTTTAATAAATGTAATCAAACAACAAATTTACAATGAAGAAGAACAAAAAATTGACCGACCGTCACGAAGTTGATTATCTATGCTGAAAAATGAAGGCAGGTGAAGAAATGAGGCAGAGGTGATAGATTTTGTAGATGCTAGCTGCTATATTGTTTAGACTATTACAGTTATGTGGGTTTTCAGTTGATCATTTGTTGATATGGTGACAAACTGTGATGAACTTTGCTTCATCAGAGTAAATGGAAATCAGATTTCAGTGCATATCAATTTAGCTCAGTATATAATTCAATTAATCTAATATATCAGATTATTAATTTTACATATTGTAAACATTAAAAAGTAAATATCACATGGTGCAATAATGCAAACAAGATCTCTATTTCCAATAACTTTATTCTCTAAATTTAACTATTTGTCCTTTGCCTAAGCTCGAAAAAATGAAGACCAATTCTTCAATGGTATAGAAATCAACGGAAGGAATAATTAATATTGAAAATAAGCATATATAATATTTTCTTTGCAAGTTCAAGAAGTGAACGTTTATGAAGGTTAGAAAACTGGACTTTGGGGACTGGGCAATAGCAATATCAAAGGTCTTTTAGAACAGTTTTTATAATATGTGCAATATGTTAAGTGAAAATCGAAAAATACATTTAGTTGTTTCAAAATGCATTTTAAAACATGTTATTGGACCAATGAAAGTTCCATATGTCAAGTTGATTTTGTGCAATTATTTTATAAGGGAACTTACATCCAAAATTATGTTTCAAAATCTGTTTAAAGATGCTATTGATCCATAAAAAGTTTCTCCGGCTCCATAAATTTGTACAATATTTTGTGCCAAACAATTGTTAAACTCGCACAACGGTTTGGCTCTTATGTTAGTGGTTGTTTGAGAAGAATGTTTGTTATGGCCGGAGGATATTTACACGGAAGATGTGTCCATAGCTATTCCGGGCGACGTTATTTTGAACACGATGATCGTGTCAATAGCAATTTCGGGGCGAGGATATTGACACGATGGTGATCTTGTGGTTGACCTATGGTCTGGAGCATAAGTAATCGGAGAATATTATAGTCAAATTTTTGGGCACATGCTCCTGACCATTGGACAAAGATTGGTCGGAGCAGTGTTGATTTAGAATAATCTCAAATGGCTCCAGGAGCCATAGTTGCCATATGCTCAGGCCTGGACCATTTGCGTATTCAATATGCTCAGGAGCATATTAAAAATTGCGCCTTTTTTATATTAGCTCCAGGACCATATGGCAACTGTGATCCTGGACCATATTTGACATATTTTCCCAGATTATTTATGCTCAAGGACCATGGTCTCTTGGACATCATGGTCCTGGAGCATAATTTCGGGCGCCAAAATCTCAGAGTCACCTCCGCGTCGTCTATCGACTCCATAAGCCATCACTATCAAAACGTCGATCGTGTGGAATAGCCATTTGGGCGAACGTTATTGGACACGTAATTCGTGTCAAGAGACAACTTCCTTTTTTTTGTTTTTATTACCTTTAAAAGACCAGTTGCCGCAATAAACCACTTTATAGAAGAATATCATGACCCTATGAGTGAATGGCATTATATTCGTTTACACAAAATTTGGTTTAACTGTGTGAAATCCACTAGCATAGGAGAAGGAAAATGTTTGCAGGTGTACAACAATGATCATCTCTTCGTCCTTTTTCAAAGCGATTCTTTCATTTCAGATATGAAGTGTAAAATTAGTATTACGATTTTTTGTTAGGTCAGAAAAATACAGGTTTGACAATGAAATGTCGAGGTCAGGTTCAGCAGTATTCTCCATGCACTATGTTTTAATACATCCTGTAGAAAGAAAACTTGAAAGAGCCATACCTTGGAATATTTCTTTAAGGATCTAAAGTGTCCGTCAGGATTTACATTTTTATGGCAGGTTTTATGCAAAACCTGAAAAGATGGTTATGAACAGGTTATAGTGATTAATTCAAACAAAAAACCTAACCATGAACTAGATCTTAAGACCGTGATCATACCCAGATTATATGTGAAACCACTGTAAATTTCAAAGTGTTTCGATTAAATTTGCATTAAGAAAATGCGTTTTGGAAAGTGAACATTGGAGGGGTTCCGCGCTTCGCGCGGCGAGACACCAACTCCCGTACCCACCCCTAAGCATGAACTTCTTTTGAACACTTTACCCGGAATTGATTCAAACAAACATCTATCCATCGACTATATTTTCTTTTTTAATACAGGTTAAAAGATATTTAAGCATGTAAAAGAAAAAAGCTTACAAATTTCATATTGTTCTTGGAAACGAATCATTGCCGGGGTTCCGCAGGGTTCGACCCGCGGAAGGTCAGAAATCACTCACGTCAACTTCCATTTTCAGTTGGTCGCCACTCCCCTGAGTGATTTCTGTTGAAACGTAATTTTTTTGTAAAAATCACAAACTTAAAACAAATTTGGGTCGCTGTGTCGCCGGGTATACCCATTTTTTTTTAACTGGCAGTTCGAAAATTGAAGAGCCGAGGGTGTAGGAAACACCTTCCACTAACACAATATATAATAAGTATACCCCCCCCGATTGAGTAGCGGTTTAACGTCCATGAATACCTCCACTGGTCGTCATCCTATACACTCGGGTCTGATCAAAAAAAAAATATTGCCTGAAACAACTATTTCCATCCCATCACACTTAGAATTGATATGAACATTTCCCCATAAATACATTTGGAAAAAGCTTGATGCTATAAATAAAAATGAGCGATCCGCGGTTCGCGGCGTGGGGGAAACCTCCGCACAAACCCCCGGTGCCAGCTATCCCAATCTCATCTTGACCACTCTCTTGGCACCCCCTCTCAGTCAGGTTGGATCGCCCCTGATATAATCAGGCCTATTGGCCTATAAGGATAGGCAAAAGCATCTTTAAACGGAGGATTATTTCCATGGGCTCTCAATTGGAAACATAAAGAGACAGGCCCGCAAGCCCAAGCGAAACTTCAAAAATTTGCATAATTTAATACAATAAAATATATTTCAAGGATACCCTGAAGCAAACAAAAGAGAAACTAATATTAAATTTAATAACCTCCTGATACCATTCATCCACCAAGGCTTGTTCTCTCAGAGGCTTTTCAACTGTCATTTTGAATGTGAAAACAAAATTCAATATGCTTGAAAGAATTCTAATCTGGCCATAAGTCTTGGAGAGTTAGTTAAGTTTGTGTAGGCTACCTTGTACGGATTTATGAACTGCGAGACACGCGTGAAATTGCATTTAGATATTCCGGTGAGCTTCATTGGAGATTTTAAAATATTCTGATTAATTTTAGTTACCCTGTCCCTCACAGATAATAAACCAAATTGTTGTTGTGGAAAACGTTACATTTGAAATGGGAGGTTAAACCAAGTTTTAAAAAAGAACTACAATAAAAACCGATTTAATCTGATTCATCTGGTTATTATTAAATATATTTAACATTCCAGACGTCTTTCTCAACACTTGGTGTTAGATGTATCATGAAAAGCCTCGAATGTATAACGGGGTTAATATACCATTACTTAGGCTTGAATGATTTTCTGTGTATTTTGGGATTCACCAAACTAAGATTCACCTCACGGATCTCTCTTGAAGCGCAAGCTTTGCAAATGCCAGTGTGTGAAAAATTGGCGAGGAATACACATTCTAGTAGGCAAACAGTATGGAGTGTTTGGAAGCTTGGTAACCGTGCTTGATATTTTCCCAGTAGACCTTTGCCATGTTTGCGGCAGTCTCGTTCGTGTCAAAACTCGCGTTGTCGAAATAAATTAAAAGGAACGTGTCAAAAACAATAATGTCATTCTAACTTGTGGTAATGAAATGCTTAAATTAGAAATAAATATTTTAAGAAACTCACAGATGGGATTTTTCCATTCAATTCTTTTTAAAATTCACTTGTTGAGTGATCACCCCCAAAGTGGGGTGTCTTAAAACTACTCTTCTAGTTGACACTACAATGATAAATATCGCTACTCTGCAAGGACAAGGGGCCACGTTTGTGACCGAAAAAAGGGAAATTTTGATTTTCAACCCAATGCTGTTTTGCCAATATAACCAATCTGTTATTACTTTTTGTATAATGAAAAACCTTTAGACCAAACCTAACCAAAAATAATGTTTCCACTTCCACCAGATTTATTATTTTGTCATGAGGGGTACCTAAAGTTCGGTCACGTTTGTGACATCAGACACAGTTATTTTTAGATTCAAACTTCAACTGTACAATTCTGTGTGTGAAATAATTAACGTATTCCATATTCTTATAATTCTATTTCATAAAACATTGGTATGTTGTCATTACAACACTGTTGGTATTAAAAGTCAACAAGCAAACTTTAATATCACTAAGTACTGTCACTGTGTGGACACATTTGGTGGTTTACTGTGTGTGGCGCATCTCCCATTGACTTAAACACAAACTTGATGACAGTTCATTGGGCACTAAACTGAAGTTTTAATCACAATCTTGTGTATTTTCATAAATTCTCAACTATTTCAAACACTTTCTTACAATGTCATCAGTAATAACCTTGCCAAGAGCAATGCTACTCCGAGTAGCAGATTTCGCTGGTTGAATAGTGACAAGCTTGCTAAATTTGGCAACTTCACCCCAAACTTTCTCAAGACAAATGGAAATCAGTTTTTAAACCATTTCTTATTAGAATTAATTGTTGTTTTCTTGTTAAAACTTCATCATATTCATAGTTTAACTGATAATAAAAGTTAAAAAAAAAAAAAAAAAAAAATTCAAACTTCAACTGTAAAATTCTGTGAATATTTAAGTATTCATATTCTTATATTTATTTCAGAAAGACATTGGTATGTTGTCATTACAACAATGTTGGTAATTAAAAGTAACAAGCAAACTTTAATATCACTAAGTACGGTCACGTGTGTGACATTGGTGGTTACGTGTGTGACATCTCCATTGACTTATAACACAAATTGATGATCATTGTTAATGTGCACGAAAAATGAAGTTTTAATAAAAATCTTGTGTATTTTCATATTCTCAACTATTTCAAACACTTTCATTACAATGTCATCAGTAGTAACTTGCAAAGAGCAATGCTACTCCTAGTATGCAGATTTCCTGTGTTGAAATAGTGCAAGTCTGCTAAATTTGGCAACTTCACCCCAAACTTTCTCAAGACAAATGGAATCAAGTTTAAACCAGTCTTTATTAGAATTAATTGTTGTTTTCTTGTTAAAACTGATCATATTCATATTTTAACCGATAATAAAAGTTAACACTGCTACCTTCTTCAATATGACCAGAAATGTCCTTCAAATACTAAAATGGTGAGTGTCGGTCACGTGTGTGACAGTAATTAGAACATCAATAACTTTTGAAAGAGGAAAGATCTAAACTATTTATTTTGTATAATGGAAGGTGCACATAAACTGACTTTTGACATGAAATATGAACATTACTGAGACAGTGGTTTTCTAGTAATAAAAACTTCTTTGTATTTTTGGTCACGTGTGTGACATACCAAAGTCGATTAAAATTATCTGTTAATTACTTGTCTAGTTCCTATAAATTTGTATTTTGTCAACATAAGTTTGAAAATTGAAGTCCATGCAATACTTTAGGCGGTATTTCAAACAAAAATGAAAAGCTATTACTATAAAACTAAAGAAGCAAACTGGTGTAATAATCTCACTTTTTATCCCAAAATATTAAAGACGTTCATTTATGCAAAAGAGGGTGTTTGAGAGTTGAACATCATGCTTAAAAATATCATGCAGGAAACTTGGAAGGATGATTAACGTGATAATGTAAAGAAATTTGCAATACCATTAACTTCATTTTTTATCAAAAAGGTTTACTTTTTTGAAGAATGCCCAAGGATTAATAAGAGAAATAAAAGGGGGTGGCAGCCAAAAACGTGAATATCTTCAAAAAATGCTTAACACAAATTTCTAAATATTACCTTTAAGTATAAATTATTGTGTCAATGAAACAATTAGAAATGTACCTATGATCATAACCAAGTGATATCAGGTAATCCCGATAAATAAAAATGCGTCAAATTATAAATTGAGTGCAATATATGTGAAAAAAATGTAATTCCTATGGTATTTTGACAACTTTGCACCATATTA
>JAMKCH010083434.1:0-10501 GCA_023653785.1 Ophioderma brevispina
CCAATTCACATAGTGGGGGTTCTCTTTGATTGGACCTTATAGTAGCTGGGTACTGACCATATTTAATTTGTCTTCACACACAATGGTCTTGGTTTTTATTTGATGTGTTCACTTTCCAAACCAGTGGTAATAATGAATTTCAAGTTATTTATCTTCAAATCAATTTAGTAAGAAACTTAGAAAATACCGATCATCGTAAATGCTTTCTTCTTATAAAAACTGTATGAATATTTATGTGATATAACAATTAAAATTTTTAGTGTGAAAACACCCCCAAATGACTATCGTGGAATGATTTTCAACTGAATAGATTGTCTTTGCCATTCGGCCCTTTATTTTATTTATCATAACCAAGAAACATCTGCCTAATTTCCACGGCTGGAAAAAATAATTTTTGTCCGCAAGGAAGTCAAGAATTTCCCGCGACTTATACGGCTGTTTTTGCAGCCATCGCGGAGTGTACTGGCAACTAGGGGGTGTCTAAGGGGGATCTCCCCCCTCAGAAGCTGAAGCTTTTTGAAAAATCGAGTTGCAATTGAAGCTAATTTGGTGGCGATTTTTTAACACTTTTTAAGCGATATGGTAGGCTCCGAATCGTTTAGATTGTGGCCCAAATCGACCCTTAATTTACCACATAACAAGCAAAATACAACGGGAGAAGCTAAAATTACTTACACATAAATCAAGTTCTGACTGTTTGCGGATTTGACTTGAACTATTTTTCAGCCGTCCAATGTTATTTCACCGAGAGATGGATGGAAACGAGCTTTGTGTAGACATCACCATCACCCATTTTGCTATCGTTGGATGTCATATTTTGCTAGATTCAGCCACGTGGGGAATAAGTTTATTTTTTAATCCTATTACATTTTTATATTAAATTACAGATTCCATCAAAATATGTATGGCATCTTACAAGACACTATTGTAAATTCTTTTCGGCATTTAAAATTATTTTCACCTGAAACCATTTCTAAATAATACACAGATCGACCGGTTTATACTGGAGCTGATACTAAAGTTATACACACGTGCGCTGATGACATTGATAGACCTTTGCTACAGTGATGAGGGTCGGCTTTCTTGCTCTAGATTTTGTGGTGATTTTATCCCGAGACGTAGCTATTTTCGTCTCATATTTTTATCAAGAAATAAACACACTGTGCTCAAGACATCATTCTACTTTTATTATTCAATTATGTTTATTTTTTTTATTTTTTTTATTTTTTTTCCTTTGTTTATGTTTCCTTGTTTATATCACAATTGTTCGTTGATTATTTCCTTATTTTTTTTCTCTTTCTTTTCTTTTGCTCACTAAAATTTTCCGCGAGTCGGCAAGAGAATTTCCCGGCAATGAGCGTCCCGTCTTGCTGGTTTTTTCTCCCGCCGTGCTAATTTCTATTATTGTTTAGTTTTGCATTTGATTTGAGACAAGTTGTATTGAAATTGTGTACCCATTTTCGTTAGGCTAAAATCCAACTTTTACGTTTTATAATAGCAGTTATAACAGCTTGATACCCTGAAGCTTGTGACTGGAAAGTGCAAGTAGTGTGTATGTGCTGTGTATGGGTGTGTATGTGGGTTTTTGTGTGGGTTATAACATGTTCTGCCTATACAGTGTCTTGATTGTGGAGTATGTATGTATGTGGATGTGCAGGTCTATATGTTTTATGTGATATATTGTCTGTATCTTGTGTGTTTCTTCATGTTTGTGTATGTGTCTGTGGCACTCTGAAAATGTGTGTCCATGCATGCATGTGCGTGCGGGTGTGTGTGTGGTGGTGGTGGTGAGAGAGAGGAGAGAAAGTCAATATTAAGTCATGTTGACTTGAATGTGCACAAACCTGTTTTGAGTATATGAATGTCATGCCTCCATCTTCTAATGATTTCTCTACCTGTGGTATAATTCTTATTTTGTTCTAAAACAAATAAGTGTAATTACAGAATTGTTGGTTATAGGTTGTACACCATATCATGGCAAATTCTAAGTATCTCACTGCTAGCACTGAAGATAGTGTTTACGCCTATTACACCAGAATTTCTGTACTTATTTTACTGGTATTTTTTAGAACATACACTTTGAAGTACAACATACAGAATGATACCAGACAAGGCAATTTCTTGTAACCTGAAGCCCTTTAAAGTTCATGCAAGTCAAAATTCTTATTCAATACTGTCACACTTTGCTGCCTCACAAGTTCAAAAAGACCTATAGTCCTGATTTTCTATTCCTGTCAGTAGACACATATTGTCGATGGTCTGAATTCATCTGGGGGGGGTGTATTGAGATGACAAATAAAAAGCGGACAATTCTCAACCATTTGTTCACCTAATAAAAATCCTGACCATGGCTTGAACACACCCCCATTTACATGTAATAAACCGATCACAAATTTCCATACGCAGATAGTAGATAGTTCTTACAATTGGTACCTTTTTGTGATCAGCTATCATTTATTGAAATTTTTTTGGTGGCATATTGTGACACCTTAAGGTCATAATGTCAAAATAATGTCAGCTGAAAATAGTTTTATTTGTAACGATCTGCCATTTTATTTTTTTCAATTACAAGCTGCAACAATCATTACTACTTTGTGCGCTTTATGAGTCTTCATTATTATTAGTATTGTTTTCAACGAGAGTGACGTCATTCCCGGAGTACACTATAATATTAATCGTGCAGCCGCTGCATCGGCGCGCGTCGCATTGCTCTAACCGTTTCCACCATTGATAGCATCCCATTTCCTATCACGATGTAATCGCAAGTTCTCATGTAACATTGGATGGGCATTTCCATCATTCCCTTTTCAAGGAAGGTGACGTCATCTCACCCAAGTCACCTATAATCGTTGCAGCCGTGGCAGCGGCGGCGCGATGCTCTAAACGTTCCCATCATTGCAAAGCTCATGTACTTATGGTCAAACGTTGTATCAGAAACAAGCTACTCTTTTTAAAGTAACCTGTGCATCCTTATGGCTTAAGTATTTTTTGTTTTGGATGTCTGAGCGAAATATGCCCCATTTTTGTAGACATTTAATTTTACAGAGCTCTTTGAGATTCAATATCCGTTTTTAGCGTCTCGCTTAGAAACGGGTTGAAAATCGGCGCTAAAACTTTACAGATGGGCGTTTTGGTAGAAGGCCATTCTATCAAGATGGAAATTAATAGACTTAAATCGGTTCATACTCCTTTAAGTTATAATTTTTCAAGGAAGATGACGCATCTCCCTGAGTCACCTATATCGATCATCCAAACAGCCGTGGCAGCGGCGGTGGCGGCGCTATGCTCTAAACCGGTCCCATCATAAGGCACTTAATGTTTAACCATTGAGATTATCGCCATTTCCCACCATCATTATTTAACATGTGTTTAAATAATTACTCTTAACACAAACATTATTTCCTCACAAACACGGGTGAAGATTAGTCGTTCTTTAAGGATTTTCTCATTACACAAACTAAATTCACAAACACCTGCTCTTTAATCTTTTTAATCAGTTCTAACACGTACTCTACGTACAACACAACTAAGTTTAAAGAGAGACGTTCTTTAAAGGGGGATGGCCCTAATTTTAAGTATTATCCTTCTTAACCGCAATGACGAACACAGACTATCATTTACCCTGTCAACAAGACGAGGGTGACGATGATTCGTTCTTTAAAGGGATGTCCGCTTTAAGTAGACTTCTTATCACAATTGATGACGAACATAAACTCTTAAATATAAACATGGTTTCTCGTTTTGGGGGGTTAAGTCATTGTCTAACCTATGGCTCGTATTGGTGCTATTTACCATGTCAAGGGGCTAACACGGTGGGGTATCGATGAGGTGGTGTCGTTCTGTAAAGGAATCGATCAACTTGTGTAAGTATATTAACTTCTTACCACCCGCAATTGAGACAGGACACAAACGCTTATCATAATAGTTTTTTCTAATAACTACGATATCCTCAAATTGCGGTACATTTTCGCTCAACTTCCAAACCAAACAACCCCTGACAGTGAGCCCCAATTTCCCACCATCAATATTAATAACAGGTTTTAAAAGAACTACTAGTAACATATTTTCTCAACAAACAAGGGTGTAAGATGAGTCGTTCTTTAAATGATTTTCACCGTAAACAACCGTTGAAACCCACCACAAGACGCATGTATCCCTTTGATCTTTTAAACATTACTCTATTATTTAACATGTAAAAAAAACACTAGGGTGAAGATGAGTCGATCTTTAAGGGTGGCACAAACAACTTGGGTGAAGATGAGGTGTTCTTTAAAGGGGTTTGCCCGATTAGTATTTAGCCTTGCTCAGCACGAACACAGACTCTATCATTTAAACATTTCAACAAATAGGGTGAAATGATCCGTTTTTAAAGGGGAATGTCCGATTTAAGTATAATACTAATAGCGGGATTTATATTGCGCTTTTTACTTGAGGGTTCAAAGCGCCTGGGCATTATCATTACGCTGCCATCAGGAATCGTCAGAATCTGTCGCTTCATTAAGTTGCTGCCAGGCCAACTAGCGCACTGCCTATCGCACTAGATTGTGATGTTCCCTCTAACAGCTCCCCCTTTCACATCTCCTGTGGGAGAGAGGCAAGCGAAGTGCAACACACATTGGTTCGCAGTGGGACTCGAAAAGCCCACGACCTTCAGATCACGACCGGTCCGTTGTATCCCACTGACCACATGTGCCTTCCGTATATAAACTTCTTAAAACAGCGGATTGATGTATGTTTAGCATTTTTTGTCTACATTTCCTAAACAAAAAGGGGACGAAGTGAAGATGGAATCCGTTGTTATAAAGATAATCCTTCTTAATATAACGCCTATGTTTACATTTAAGAGCAAACACAAATAAAAGAAGACACAACTCTCTTTGATGTCATATTTGTAATCATTAACGTCAATAAACTAAATACAGACTCTAAATCATTTACATGTTTTCTAATACCACATAACATTTCTTAACAAACAAGGGTGAAGATTCGTCGTACTGTTAAAACTAAACTCTTAACATTTAACATGTTTTTGTATTTTTTTTTTCCCCTTCTAAAAAAAGTAGTGTGAGTCTTTCTTGAAAGTTATCCGTCTAATGTACATCCTATGTTTTAATTAAGAGCAAACTCCAAAAAACCTATGTTTTAATGTAGAGACGACACAAGCTCTTGATATTTTGAAATTGTTTAAACTCATAAAATAAACTAATGCGACTCTATCATCTAAGACATGTTTTCTAAATACATATTTTCCTCAAGCAAACAAGGGTTAAGATGATTCGTTCTTTAACGAGGAGGGCCCGATTTTAAGATTATACAACTTTTCTAAGCTGGATTGAATTGCCTTCACCATAAACCCCATCTTAAAGTTTCGCGCCGATATATTTCCCATTTCAATGCCGTATAGAGTACTGGTAAAATTAATTTGATCGAACCAGAATGGATACTTTTTCGCTCATAACTTCCAAAACCAAACATCCTTTAGCCTTTAGATTTCACAGGGTACAATGAGAAAAAACCCTTATCATTCTTCGCATGATTTTTTAAAATTAATAACATGTTCTAACAGACAAGGGGTGAAAGGTCGTTCTTTAAGGAAGTTCCCCTATTTAAGTATATAAACTTCTTAAACGCCATTAATGACGACCAAACCTTATCATTTACTTCCAAATCAAACATAAGTCAATTTATCAGTTTTATTAAATCATATCCTTCTTAACGCATTGACGAACAAACTCTAGCCATTTTAAAAAAAACAACAAAAAAAATAATTTTCTCAACAAACTAGGGTGAAACAAGGGGGTGAAGCCCATCAAAACCAGTCGTAGTCCGTGCTGTGCGGCTGATATTTTGAATATTTAGGACGGAATCATTATTAGTTTGGGTGCTTGTTACACACATAATGCAATTCCATACAAACAATCCGGCAAAATACAGTGTGGGATGTTTGGGTGCTATGGGTGGTTAAATTTTGTCCTAACCCTGGCCACACAACATGAAATGACCACGATTCAGTGTCTTGATTTAAATAAACCGCCTCATGAATACACATACAATCTTTTCACCTAAGTGCGCATTGCATTATGAGAAAAAAGAGTATCTAGCACAATGATCCAGGTGCACTATTTAGTACAATCACCTTGCCACCACCTCTAACACATACTCAATTTGTATCACTACCCATTAGCATGCCACTTTGGTCACCCACAGTAGGTGGAAGAAGCGGAGGCCACCATTGCTTTCTATTGTTGTATCTATGTTTTCTTTGTGGTCGGCAAAACAAATCGAGACGATGAATTTCTAAAGATTAGGTAACGTTTTGCCTCTCTATCTGTATAGAACCTCTTTGAGGGTGAAGATAATTCGTTCTTTAAAGGGGTGGCTCCTATTTACGCATATTCCTTAACACTAATAACGAACACAGACTATCATTAACATGTCACCAAGGGTGAAGGTGAGGCCCGATTAAAGATAATAAATGTTTAATCAAACAAGTGTGAAGGATGTGTCGTTCTTTATATGGTCAGGTCCGATTAAGTATATAAAATTTTAACGTAATTGATGATGAACACATACTCTTATCATTTAACTTGTTTCTCCCCTAAATAACATATTTTCTCAACCAAAAATAACGTAATTAACATGATTTCTACCTGTGCAAACACATATTTTCTCAATCAACAAGGGCGAAGATGTGCGTTCTTTAAAATACAACTCTTAAAACATTTCACATGTTTTGTAAACGCAATTAATGTGTTTTCTACGTAAACAACATGTAAATTTCCCACAACACATGCCCTTGGATCTTTTATCATTTCTAAACAATATGCACTTATAATCAGTTATCCGAATGCAATTGACGAAAACGAACTCTAATCGTTTAACAGTTTTCTAAATTTTCTAGGAGTTGAGATGATTTGTTTTTTTAAGGGGGTGGCCCGATTTAAGTATTTACCCTTAACGCAATGACGACACAGACTCTATATATAAGAATAAGATATTTATTTGAGTTACTATTAAGCATGGGCAACTAGTACTCTGGAAAGAAAACTGGGCTACACAGCCCAAACCCAATGATGTGGATTTCTTTCCTGTGCAAAATAAGGATATAACATGCATACACAAATAATAGCAAAATCCCTTTGAAGATGATTTTACATGTCACAACAGGGTGAAGATGATTCGTTCGTTAAAGGGGAAAGGCCCAATTTAAGTATATAAATTCTAATTGATTGAATTGCTTTCACCATAAATTTTCTCAAACGGAGATACATTTTCCTCACAACTTCCAAATCAAAGAATAAGTCAATTCTAATCAGTTTTTATATTATATCCTTCTTAACACAACCCCCCCTAAAACCCCCATCGTAAATTTTATCATTCTTAACGCAATGAACGAACACATACTCTAATCAGTTAACGTCACAAACAAAGGTGAAGTGACTCGCTCTTTAAAGGGGAGGCCCGATTTAAGTATAGAAAATTTTAAGCTTCATTGAATTGCTTTCACCCTAAATTTCTTCTCAAATGGGGTACATTTTCGCTCATAACTTCCAAATCAAACAATAAGTCAATTTTAATCAGTTTATCCTTCTTCACGCAATTGACGAAAACAACTCTAGTCATTTAATTTGTTTTCTAACAAATAACTATTTTCCTCAAACAAACAGGTGGAGATTTGCGTTCTTTAAAAATGGGGTGGCCCGGTTTAAGAATTTTATCCTTCGTACGCACATGCACGAACACAAACTATCATACGTACACAAACTCCTATCATTTTAAGATGTTAACTCTTGAACGTTACTGACTTTTGAGGCTTGAGCTCCGTGTTTTGGATCGAGGGGAAAAATTTTTGTACTCCTTATGTTATTAAATAACCATTAGGGGGCGAGATTATGGATCGATCACATATTCGCCTCCCTCGCAACTAATCGACGGCTCTCCAAACTTTCCTGGCTTGGCACGATGGTTGAATCTACTATAATAACATAAATATTTTCTAAACAAACAAGGGTGAAGATCAGTCGTTCTTTAAAGGATTTTCACCGTATAAAACAAACATTAAAACTCACACAGAACATGCTCTTGATCTTTTTAATATTTCTAATACATACTAACATTACATTCGACAAACAACTAGGGTGACTGAAGATGAGTCATTCTTTGAAGGGTGGCCCGATTTAACACGCTAGTGACCTGGGGGTTCCTAGGGGACCCCCCAAAATTTGTTTTTGTCTGCATGGCCGCTTATTTAACATGTTTTCAAATAACATATTTTCTCAATGGAGACTTTCGCCTCATACTTCCACTTAACACCTTTAAAAACTCTAAGATTCCCATCACTATCTTAACATGTTTTTTTTCAATAACACCAGTACCTTTCTTCACCTTCTTAACGCCATTGATGACGAACACAAACTCTTTATCATTTAACATGAGTTCTATAACTATTTGCTCACCAAATAATAACGTATTAACGTGTTTTCTCATGACATTACAAACTAACATATGTTCTCAACCAACAGGGTGAAATGTGTCGTTCTTTAAGTATAACTCTACATTTAACATGTTTTTCGTGGTTAGTTCTAAAAACTTCGCGACTCAGCCGCTGCCACGGCTGCAACCCTGAGCTTTCAAAGACCCAAAACCCCCGATTTCTCAACAGTTAAGCTTTCGTCGGCGCCGCCGCTGCCACTGGCTGCAACCCTAGCTGGAAATTACATGCAGGCAACTAACTTTGTTTGTATTTAATTTTACTTATTAATTCTTAATTTCGTATTTCTTTTATTTATGTTGTTTTCTAATACTTTATTTCTAAAACGCAATTACAGTTTTCTAAATAACGTATCTTCTCGTAAGCAACTAAGCATATTTTTTCTCAACCATAAGGGTTAAGTTCATCTTCTTTAAATACAACTCTTAACATTTAACAGGTTTTTCGTTGGTTCGTTGTTCTAAACTTCGCGAACGGAGTCCGCCGCGGGGCCAGCGCTGCAACCCTGAGCTTCAAAAATTACATACACCACACCACCCCGATTTCACCAACAGAAAGGCTTCGCAGGCGCCGCCGCTGCCACTGGCTGAAACCCTAGCTTGACAATTTCGATACAAGCCAAATATGTTTTATTTATTTATATATTTATTTATATATCTTATTTATTTATATATTATTTATACATTTATGTTATTTATATATTTATTTCTACATTTATTTAATTTTATTATTTATTTATTCTAAAACTTCTCCGACGGACGGCCGCCCGCTGCCAGCGCTGCAAACCCATAGCTTCAAAATTTAGAAACAGACATTCAATTTCCCACACACCATGCCCTTTGAATCTTTTAATCATTTCTAAACATAGTCAATTATAATCAGTTTATCCTTAATGCAATTGGACAAACAAACTCCTAATCGTTTACGGTTTTCTAAATTTTCCTGCAACAAACTAGGGTAAGATGATTCGTCTTTTAAGGGGTGGGCCCGATTTAAGTAATTACACTTCTTAACGCAATTAACAACACAGACTCTATAATAATATAATAGAATAATATAATACTAATTATATTTATGGCGTTACTATTAAGCATGCGCAAAATAGTAACTCCGGAAAGAAATATGGGCTACACACACAGCCCAAACACAATGCTGTGGATTTCTTTCCTGTGCAAATAAAGATTACAATGCATACACAAATATAGCAAAATACATTTGCCGATGATTTTTACATGTCAACAAACACAAACAAGGGTGAAGATGATTCCGTTCTTTAAGGGGAAGCCCACTTTAAGTATAAGAATATTTAATCTGGATTGAATTGCTTCCACCGTAAATTTTCTCAAATGGAGTACTTTGCTCAAACTTCCAAATCAAAGAATAATCAATTCTAATCAGTTTATCCTTCTAACGCAACCCCACCCAAAACCCCATCGTAAATTTAATCTCTTTACGCAATGAACGAACACATATCATTAACATGTCAACACACAAGGTGAAGATTAATCGTTCTTTAAAGGGGAAGGACCAGATTTAAGTATATAAAATTAATTTTAGCTTCATTGATTGCTTTCACGCCTAAATTTTCTCACTGGGGTACATTTTCGCTCCATAACTTCCAAATCAAAATAAGTCAATCTATCATTTATCCTTCTTTACGCAACGCAATTGACGAAAACAAACTCAAGCCATTTTGGGAATGTGGTTTCCAAATTACATATTTTCTCAACAAACTAGGGTGGAGATTGGTCGTTCTTTAAAGGGGGTGGCTCGGTTTAAGTATTTATCCTTCTTCACGCAATGCACGAACCCAAACTATCAACGTACACAAACTCTCATCATTTAAATGTTAACTCTCAAACTTCTGCCTAATCATTTGCTTTAAAGATTCAATCTAACAGGTGAGTTGAACGTTAATGACTTTTTGAGGCTTGAGCGTCCGTGTTTTGGATACGAGGGGAAAAAAGTCTTTGTACTCTTTGTATACATGAAGGGCGAGATTATGATCTA
>JAMKCH010083435.1:0-10846 GCA_023653785.1 Ophioderma brevispina
CTTATTTTCTGAAAATGGACCTATGCCGCTTTTTTAAATAGGATTCTAGCGAACATTCAATTTTTGTCGTGGACTTTTAATTTTCTGATTTTTAACAAATAAAACTTCGACGTTATAGCTTAGCTTGTTTGTTTAAAGGAGAATCATAAATAGGAATCATTAAAGATGAGCCAATTTATTTATATAATATTGTTTTTTTCTTTTTCTTTTCTTCCTTTTTTTCTCTTGCGCATTTTAGTCTAGATGGACTCAACGACAGTTTTGAGGTGATAGCGGTTGCCTCCTTGCCAGTGGCCTTATTACGTTGTGTACGTGACCTGCTGTTGCTGTTCTTGTTGAAACTTCCAGTAATCATGCTTTCCAATATGGCTCAGTTGAAGGAAATTTAATGGAGCTGTGGTGACGTGCAAGAGTTTTAATACGTAATCATAGGGGAAAGGTAAGCAGAAGAAGAATGGGCTTAGTTGTGGCCGATGGGTGAATTTAATTATAGTAGCGGGAGCCACAGTAGAACAAAATACCTAAATACCACCTTGTAACTCTCTCTCGAGAGCCAAGTGCTTAACTAAATCCAAAAGAGAAGGAGGCAGATTCGTGAACATTGCGGCTGCTCTCCATCTTGCCGCCCACTTTTTAAATGGAAGGATATACAGCTAGTCACCCACAAACCCCCCGGGCACCCAACCCAACATTGCAAATAGATGCCGTCATATTTTTGTACATCGGCGTCATATTTGTGTAATAGGCGTTCATATTTTCTGCCACATCGGCGTCCTATTTTTGTTAATCGCGTGACGTGACGTGAGGTGAAGTTTGACCTATAGAGCGTGAAGTAGTTTGACCGCTAGGGTCGTCACAAGTTCGGACAGGTTACAGGTAGGTCGTCGAGTTCAACAGGCAGGTCATCAAGTTCAACATACAGAGCGTCAAAAATTCGTATTTAGTAGACCGCTCTGGCTTGCCATACATGTGTGACATCTCTGCTGGGGTTCGTGTGTGTTGCATTAAAGTAATAAAAGTATGTTTTGGTGCCACGGGATGTTTATAGCTGATGTTTTGTGTATTGTTGTGGATGTACAGGGGCGATTTCCACGGTTCGAGCCGCATTACAATTTTCAGCATCTTCTTTTGGTCTGAGCATGTGATTTAAATTATTAGTTGAACTTGCGCTGTGATTTTGTGTATGGACAAAACTTACACTTGTGGCTTAATCTAATGGTAGTAAATCAACTGAATGTTCTTTGCTTCAAGCATGACAGTGATTAGAATTTGGTTTTAGTCGCATTTACGCAAAAAGGACATTGCCAAAATCGACATCATTTCCAAAAAATTCAACTGTACCCTCAAAAAGACGACTCCAATTAGTTGAGTTCATGTAATGTGTACCTACTGTACCTGATTTTAAGGATTAGGGTAATTAAGAATATGAACCAAACTTCTACCATGGGTAGACACAAGGAAATTGATGGTAGTTCGCATTACGGTTAGTCGCCATTACCTTTGTCCACAATATTTGAATGTCAAACTTTACTGATCAAATTCTCAAAGCAAGACTTCACACTGAATAAAAAACTTTAGTCAGAAGTTTGAACGGTTGTCTATTAATTGCATCAAAAATTACCATATTACCACTTATTTAGGAAGTGAAAATGAATGACAAAGTTGTGTTTTTTCCATCGGAAACATTGTGAAAATTCATCAAAACATGTATGTGAAGAAAATAGTCAATATCAATATATGTAAAAATATCACTGTAAGACCACTCAAATCGGAGAGCATTAAGGTACTATTTTAATTTTATACCAAATATGTGATGATGGGACCTGTAATTTTGAAATGATTTGCAAAACAGGTACTTTTCTTCCGTGTCCACTTTGGCATGGAACGCCACCTTCGAATGCAGGTGCGAGTTTGTGTTTCGGTGAGTGTGCAGTATTGATTTGTGGGTTTAACGGCAGGAAAATTTTAGAAAATATTGAAATTACTCACCTTTGCTCTCAAATGATAGTCTGGCCATGGAAAACAGAGATATATTTTACACAATAACATACCCCCAAAAACAGAAGGGAAATTGATATTGAGGGATAAAGACACATCCAGGTAATGTGTGGCCAAATTTAAGTGTTCCATAACTTCATCCACAAATGGTATATACTGATATTTTTGATCGTACTCCTGAGTTAAAACCACAAAGGTTATAGGAACAGATCCAACAGTGTGCATAGCTGTGGGAAACATGCATACGGTGTGGTGTTCTTGTGTTACACGCCGTTTCCGCATCGTCTGCTGATTTAACGTCGATGCGTTTGTATAGTTGATCGCATGCTGTCGTGAAGTTAACGTCGTAAGGTTTCGTATATGGCTGTGAATTTGACAACAAACCGTTTTCCCACAGTTATGACTGAAAATGAGCTACCATAATAGAATCATACATGTTTACTAGGTATTTATATAGAGTGCCAATTTTCCGAATTGCCGTACGTGTTGTAACAGGCGCTGCACCTAATAATCGACCCCATCCCCGGCGTCAGAGCTTATTTTAACGGCATTGCACCTTGTTTACCGGCCTGGACCTTGTGGTTTAATAGCAATGAGTAACGTGTCCTATATGATATTCTGTAATTCATGTTAATTAAAGTTCAGCAAACTAAAATTAGCTACAATTGCCTGGATGTATTTAGCTTCTGATAATGCACCTATACTATGCCGCTTTTAAATAGGATTCGAGTTAACCATTCGCTTTTTCTTGTAGATTTTATTTTTACTGAATTTTAAAAATAAAACTCAACATAAAAAATACGAAAGGATAGCGTAGTGCTTTTAAAGGCGACTCATTAAACGAAGCAATTTATTTATTTTTTGTAAACTCTTTTCTTTTTCTTTGTTCTTTTTTTCGCCATTTAAGGCGCGTTCCCACTATGATGTTTGTACTCCAGGACGTGGTACTCGATCTACAATTGAGGCCCACTTCTGCCCTAGTGGGAAGCGTTTAAGTGGATACTCCGGACCTACATCCCGAGATCGGTCCGAGACTACCTCAGGTAGGTAGTCTGGTACTAAGGACGTGTACCAAATGTACAGTGGGAACGCGTTTTAAGTGGATCTCGGACCTACATCCGAGGTCGGGCGCCGAGACGACCTCAGCTAGGTAGTCTCGAGTACAGGGACGTCGTACCAAATGCACAGTGGGAACGCGTTTGTACATCGTAAGTAGGGACCGGCTCACATATCCCCGCGGGAAACCACTGCCTTGGCTGTGCGCAAGGCACGGGGAGCACAAGGACACACAAAAATTACCGCAAACAAAAATCGTATTTTTCTACATTGAAATGCACAAATATACCCTGAACATTATACACATTCTTCCTGATTGTTTTCTCTAGTTGAATATATTCATTAAGTAAAAAACCACACGATACTTGGGAGCTTTGTAGCTGGTTAAGAGCAGCGGTGTGAATTGTTGTGAAAACAGCGGGCGCCGCCGACCACATCCACTAACACGTAAACAATGAGACTTCCGGGTTTACGATGAATTTGAAAATACGTTTCACGCGCATCACGCCGATTGATCAAAAGATCGAAATGATACGCATCAGTAGGACGAGTTCTTGGTTCGCCAGCAACGTGTTTTACATCAACATTTTCATCAGAGAAATCTTTATTTCCATTTTTAATTCTCAACCTTCACAGGAGGAACAGAGGCAGATCAATTTTTTGCAAAATAAACTGGACGGAATTTAAGGAACAACATCCGGGTTAAGTGGGCCCGATACTTACATCGGCGTTTGGCAGGTGGAATACTATATCGCGAAAGTGAGAACGCGAACGAAAATTAATGTGGGCCGAGCCCACTTCTATGTGGACTCCGGGCTCAAGTTGTGTATGTCTGTCGTGCGTCCTTATTTTTCTGGTTGTGCATATTGTACATTCTCAAAATGAAATAAAGAACACACGAATTCTGAAAACAAAATACTAAAACATTAGATGGATATTTGCTCACAATACTCCCAAGTAATTTGTCTTGCTAGTATGAGTTTTTAAAAAAATTTGGGGCTTTCTCTTTTTTTATTTTCGCATTTTATCTATTTGTAGTTTAGATGGAACTCACGACAGTTTGGAGTGTGATAGCGGTTGACTACCTGCACAGTGCCTTATACGTGTCGTGACCTGCTGTTGCTGCTATTGTGGGAAACTTCACAGTAATTCTGTCTTTCAATATTGGGCTACAGTGAAGAAAAAGAAATTTTCTTTCACGAGTCTGCCTTAATCATATTTCTTTTTTATGTCGGTAACCTTATTTTTATGAGCTGTGGTACGGGCAAAAGTGTATAGATAGTAGATTCAACCGATGGGTCTTGTCACCAGAGGAAAAGTCAAGGACACAGTTAAGTGAGTTGTACTTATATTAACATTGACCTGAATTCTGACCTTGTATGATCTGGACATAGATCATGCCCAACAACCAGGGCGGTGGTATATTTTCTAAAATACACTGGCGATGGAGGGTTCGAACTGCATACCAATGGAAGTGAGATTTTACTAACTCATAGTGTTTAGAACTGTAAGATATATGGCTTTTTCCATGTTGAGAGTGCAAGGACTTTTGTGTTCGCTCAAAAGTCAGTAAAACATTCAATTTCACCTGTTACATTGAAAATACCACTGAAGCAAGTATGAATTAGATGTACTAGCTCTAAATTCGCTTACGTTGATTTGAATACTTCTAGAAAGCATAGGTATTGATGTTTCTTGCTTTCGACTAAGGCGTAAATAGAACAAGTTAACATCCTACGTCATTCTTTTTTGGCCTGCGGAATCCATTCCTGCGATCGTTATGGCCAAACATGTATAAACTCTAACAGATACAATTGCCCAGTGTGTAACAGTTCAGGGCCGACAAATATTTCCAAAGATACCAGGGATGCATGCGTTAAAACATTGCTGTTAACTGGTATTAGATTTACCACGGAATTTTAGTTTCCACCCACTGAACATGCCGGGACAAACCAAATGCCCTCATTCAATGCCATACCTTCGGCAAAAGTACTAGAGGTGACACGTGGGTTGAGTCATACTATAATACACCTTTATTCTCGGAGAAGACTGCTTAGTGTGGCGGTGTTGAAATAGATATAGTCCGGGGGGAGCCATAGCCGGCGGCTCCATAGACGTAACGGAATAAAGCGTGTGAAACTAATGTTGCAAGAAGATTCAATTGAATCGAGTGCCATATTATTCACCATGTTCCCGGATGGGATGGTATACAGTGTCGACAACAACAAGCAATTGTCCATTTTTTCGAAACAGCCCTACAAGAACTTAATAATGACAAACAGATTAAGGTTTCTCCAGCCGTACACAAAAATTGTTCTCAGAGACTCCAAAAATATAACCATTACATAAAAAACTAAAATTCTAAAAACTTTGCCGTCCGCACAAAACACCCAAAACCCAACAAACCCAACTTTTCTCCCATAATTATCCCTAAACACTAGCATAGTGGATACAAAATGCATAATGGGAAGAAAAAAGGCTTGCCGTCTGCAAAGGACGATACCACGATACCAAACTTGCTAAGGTAGGGATTTTAATATTTGTGAAGTTTTGCTTCACTAAAACGTAGGCAAATTATACTTTTTGCTGAAATTCTTTGAGGAACGTGGTTGCAAACTTACCCCGAGGTTATTAACATAACTCACGTCTGATCTCAAGTACAAACAACTTCTTTTGTGTCATCTCTATAATTATCGTCGGGCGCGACCTTCAAAAAAATCGGGAAAATATGTTTACACTAAACTACACTCAAGTCAAATGAAATCGCACTTGTGTTTGACCTCAGTCCCTGGTAGCCCTTGCTAGATATGGTGACACGATCACCATTTCATGTCGCCGAAGAACCCCCACTAGAACCGTTTAATAGGTGCACACATACACCAAGCTTACGCATTCAGTACAGAAGACGACAAGCACGGCATCAAATATGTCCAAAACTTGACAAAAGATACAAAAGTTTCTCCAACCTGATGCCGTCACTAAATCCAAAAAATTAAACCTACGCGAAAGCCCATTAGCTCAGAAACAATATTGCCGAATTTTGGCGAACAACGGGGACATAAAACGGCCCCCCGATAGTTCCGCAAACGAGTGCATCAATGATTGCAGTAACCATCAAGTGGGATGGTTAGGGAAGGCATAGTTGTGGGTCAGGACGTGGGTCATTTACAGGTTCAATTGACCTATAGACCCATGGGTCTCTTGGTCCAGTTGGTTTTATCTGAGCAAGGTTGGTGGTATACAACTTCTTAACTTTGAAGAATGTTTTGATATGTTGGGGGGTCAAAGGTCAAGGAAGGTCATTGGAGGTCAAAAGGGTGTATGGGCTAAACGAGGGCATTCTGTGCATTACCATAAGAGTTCTGGAACCGGGTGGTTTTCTTTAATAGTATTTTACTAGAGCGGGTCGTGGATTGGCTATCACGTGTTTGCTATCACCTGGATTGAATGATCCTCGGGTTTTGCGGTTCATTTTTGACCTTGAAACGACCATTGACTCGTCCTTGTCATGAGCTATTAAATTTTCGTCAAACAATCGCCCCCACCCACCAAGGTTCCCCTGGATACAAAGTTGACCCATTTGACACTCTTTGACTTGACATGACCTGAATGACCTTGTTGTGTGACCTTTAAGATTTGTGGCATCAACCAATACCCACCCCTCAAGTTCTGTCATACACAAAACACCAATGGTACCCCATTGAACCTTTGACCTTGAATGGACCCTAAGTCACCACTAGTGAGCGATACCTCGAGATGAGTATACGGGCATGTTGCGACCTATTAGGCGCCCCGGGTTTTGCTTCATATCCACTAACTCACAGAACAGGGGTATGTGAAAGCACGGCAAGTTACCCCATTATGGCTCCTACATGGACTTTTGACCCCTGAAAATAACCCTCAAAAACGTCGTAACCCAAAATGTGTTACGGCCGAAACTCTACCAACGATACCTAAAACTCTATCCCTACGTCAAAGCAGGGCCAAGTACCCGATAACGACCCCTGGATGACCTTTGAATCCAAAATGCCCCCTCGACAAAGTGGACCACCAAACTCGTACGGCGAAACTCCCACCACACCAAAAATCACATCCATACGTAAAAAAGCAAGGCCAAGCTACCCGAAAACGACACCTGAATGACCTTTGACCCCAAAATGACCCCTCGAAAACTGACCACAAAACTAGTACGGGCAAAATACACCATACAAACTATTATCCCATATATCAAAGCCAGCCAAGTTATCGATAACGGACCTGGATGACCCTTGACCCCAAAATGAACCCTCAAAAAATGTTACCACAAAAACTTTTACGGTGCAATTCTACCACAATACTTAAACTCATATCCCTACGCAAGCACGGCAAGTTATCCAATAACGGACCCCTGAATGACCGTGGCAGAGCTGCAAACATTGAGATTTTGGAATCAGGAAGATTTGCTCTTGGAATCAGGGAGAGATTTGATTAGAAGCAGGGAGATTTTTTTGAAATTTAGTGAGCATTCCTAGGTCCTCAAGATGGTTACAGCCAATGGATACTGTATCAATAATGGATCATTGAAAGCTTCCACATTTAAGGAACTGTCACAGGAACTTAGTCCATTTGGATTTTTTTTAAAAGAAGAATGAAAGGTTGAAGTAAAAGTAAACTTGCAAGGTTCATAACTGAAACGGAGCCACTACCATAGTTATAAACTGAGCATGAGATAGACGCCCTTTAAAAAAAGCTTCCCAAAAAAAATGAGCAGGGCTTCCGCAGTAATGACAGCCCCCATTTAAGGAAATGTCAGTAGGGACAAAGTCCATATGGAGTTTAAAAAAAAAATTGAAATGAAAAGTCTAAGTAAAGTCAACTTAAAGGCTCTTAACTTGAAAACGGAGCCATCTACAAACATAGGAAATGCATCATGAGATTAGAGCTCTTTAAAATAAGCTTTCCCGAAAAACTTGACAGGGCTCCGCCGTTCGAACGCCCCCCCGTTTAGGGAACTGTCAGTGGGAACAAAGTTAACACATCCAGGTAACTAAAACTCATTACAACTAACACTTTACATTATATAGAAAGATGGAGCATATTCAAAAAGGCAACAACAACAGCAAATCACAACAGGTATTTTCTTGTAGGACTATCCCTTTGCAACACTGGAGTTTAATACCAATTTAAGACACAGCATGAGCATTATAGCAGTGTAAATGGTTTTTAAATATGAAAATATTGCTGTGCTGGTCCATCCGCAAGTCGGGATGAGAAAAACGATATCAGGACATAGAGATGGGAGTTTTGTTTGATTAAGTTAAATACGTTTAATTTCCTATCCGCTTACACTCACGGTCTGTATTTTCATTCGTTTAAACGTTTAACCGTTCATAACAAGTTAACGACTCCCGAATTTGGCGCTTCCACGGAAATGCAAATCTTGCCACCATAAATCGTTCGTACTCGGGTTACCCGGCTTTGCATTCGCTCATAAATATCATCTTGATGAAAAAAAATTTCTTGTATTAACCTATGTTATGTTTTAATCCGAAATAAAGCAGTTGAAGATCCCAAAGAATCCCAACCGACGATTCACTGTGGGAGACTGCCATTTTGACCTTTTTTTGTTAGAAGCACCGTCGTAAATGGGCCATGTTATGCGGTGTATATGGCATATGCCGAAGTCGCTCCACTCACGGACCGAACTTGTAACACTGGGGATTTCCCAATTCCGTAAAAGTCGAAACCATTTCTAGGAGAATCATTGAACTGTTAAACTTTACTTTTTCACTGGGGCGTGTATTTTTAGGTGTGAAATTAGGGGGGTGACTTCATCCAATTAAAAAATAATACTGAAAACAATTTCGTAGGGTTTGCTGACGTGTAAACGTGTGTGAATTTTCTAAACGTGTAGTGACCTTCCGTTCGTGTAACGTTAAACGTGCAAAAGTGTTAGGTTATAATTCTTTTAGTGCCTGGTTGTGGCACTTTGTTCCCACTGACAGTCCCTAAACGGGGCATGTTCCAGCTGCGGAGCTCTTGTCATTTTTTTCGGGAAGCTTGATCTCATGGTGCCGTTCATATGTTTGTAGATGGCTCCGTTTCAAGTTAGGAGCCTTTTAAGTTTACTTTTTACTTCGACTTTTCATTTCAATATTTATTTTTTATTCTCCATATGTACTTAGTTCCTACTGACAGTTCTTAATGGGAGCTGTCATAATGGCGGAGCCCTGTCATTTTTTTCGGGACAGCTTTATTTTAAAGAGCTCTATCCATGATGCAGTTCATAACTATGTAGGTGGCTTCGTTTTCAAGTTTCGAAAGCTTTAAAGTTGACTTTTACTTCAACCTTTTCATTCATTCTGTTAAACAAATCCACATGCCTAGTTGCTACTGACAGTTCCTAAATGTAGAAGTTTTCAATTGATCTTTAAGACAATATCCATTGGCGGTATCCCCCTCTTGAGGAGGTATTACACTGACATGCTCGCTATTTTTTTTTAATCTCCCTGATTCTAATCAAATCTCCTATTCCAAGATCAAATCTCCCTGATTCCAAATCAAATGTTGGCAGCTCTGCCAAGGTCCTCCAGGGTCATTTTTGGGTAACTAACCATGCTCTTGACGTATGGATATGAATTTTGGTATGGTGGGTGAGTTTCGCCGTACGAGTTTTGTGGTCATGTTTTCGAGGGGTCATTTTGGGGTCCAAAGGTCATCCGGGGTCGTTATCGGTAACATGGCTGTGCTTTACGTCTGGATATTATTTTGGTATGGTGGTAGAGTTCGCCATACGAGTTTTGTGGTCATTTTTTCGAGGGTCCATTTTGGGGTCAAAGGTCATGCCAGGGTCTTTTCGGGTACCATGGCTGTGCTTTGCCGTATGGATGAGTTTTGGTATGGTGGTAGAGTATCGCACATACGAGTTTTGTGTCCGTTTTCCGAGGGTCATTTAGGTCAAAGGTCATATCAGGGTCGTGATCGGGTACGTGTCTGTGCTTTGACGTATGGATATGAGTTTTGGTATGGTGGTATAGTTTCGCCGTACGAGTTTTGTTGTCATTTTTTCGGGGGTCATTATGGGTCAAATGTCATCTCAGGGTCGTTATCGGGTAGCTGGGCCTGTGGCTTTTGACATATGGATGTGAATTTTGGTACGGTGGTAGAGTTTCGCCATACGAGTTTTGTGGTCATATTTGCGAGGGGTCATTTTGGGGTCAAAGGTCATCCAGGGGTCGTTATCGGTAACTTGGCTATGCTTTGACGTATGGATATGTAGTTTTTGATAGGTGGTAGTTTGCCGTACCACTTTTGTGTCACATTTTCGAGGTTCATTTTGGGTCAGAATCAGAGGGGTCATTAGTCATGTAGTGGGTCTTATTGGTACTTGGCTGTGTTTTCATACCCATACTTTGACGGAAAAATGGATATGGAGGCATCCAGGTGCTACTTAGGTCGAATAACAGTACCTTGGTTTCTGTTCTTAAACATTCCAGTATACTCATCTAACGGTATACTCAGCTAGCGAAGACCCACGCGCAGCGCGGGCTCCACACTGTTAAACAATTTTTATGCAAATAAGTCAGCAGTGCCCACCAAACATGCTCAAAGAAACTTGTAGGACTCATATAGGTAATTGAAAAATGTGTCTTATGCAGATGACACACAACTATATATTATTTTCCATCCTTCTGATAAGATCGTGCCATGCAAAAGCCTTGTGACTTGTGTTGATGACATCAAGGCTGGCAGTGTCTATAAGTTAAAATTTATGACACAAGACGGAGGTCATGTTTTCTCCTCACGCTTTATT